>JANBTT010000044.1:0-121612 GCA_027578915.1 Coemansia sp. RSA 1200
ATTTAAAATGTAATAAAACAATTCAACAGAAAACAAAAAACGAACAAATTATTTCAATATGTAAACAAAATATTATCATATAAAAAGATATTATTTATTGAAAACATTAAAATAGTAAATTGAAAAAGATGAGCCAGAAAACAAAAGGCACAGAAACGTCGAGACAAAAAAACACAGAAACGCCGAGATGAAAAGACGCCAAAACAGAGACAAAAAAGACGCAGAAAGAGAAGAAAAAGACGCAGAAAAAAATTTTGTTAGTAAAATACTTGCTGTGAATATCAGAAATGTTCAATCTATAAAATCATTATTGCTCTTACCTTTTTTTGTGTGTAATATAATCCAAGATGTATATAAAAGCAATAGATAAAAAAGAAAGAGGAAAAAGAAGGTGAAAAAGGTGAAAAATAGAGGAAAAATGAGGGAAAAAAAGAAATGAGGAAAAGATGCCAGCTGCTGCTACTTTTGAAGAAAAACACCCATGAGGGAAAGGCCATCAATGATGCCATTCCCAAAGTTTTTGCAGATGAGGCTTAGAAAAAAAGTGCACAATGAATTTTTTAAAAAGAATAAATGTGTCCGTTTGGACAAATAAACTTCATTGTTGTTTTCTTTTTCCTTTTGTGGCTATAGTAGCCACTTTATTCTTTTTCTTTTCTTTGTTCTTTTTCATGAACAATTGAGAGTATCAATTCATGCTGTGAGTTTTTCTGCCATTAAATGGCTTAACACCAATGCCAGACAAAGATAACCAAGTGGTTCAAATAATCAATATTCCACATGTATACATATTTTTCTTATCTATTATTTTTGCGTTAATAATTTATTTTTTATTTTCAAATACATTATTATTTAAAAACAACTAATATTAATGTTCAATCGTTATGCTATAACATTCAGCATTATAAGTACTAAAGTAAACAATTTATACCAATTGAAATAGTTTAAATTATCACAGTCGGAGACATAAGGGAAGATAGTTTTTTTATTATTTACTGTTGATAAAAATAATAATGGTGGCAAAATGTTTTTCTTCGGCACTGGCAAGGTCAATGTTTCCACCTAAACAGCATGTGTTTCACGTGAACAATGATTGGCCGGCAATAAATTGTGCCTTCGCAGATGAAGCTTTAAGCATGGGCGGACTAGATATTCCTATGCTTTATTGGATAAGAGGGTTAGAGAGACTGTTGTGTGTTCAACATTGGGACAGGAGAATTCTGAGTTGTTATAGAAATATGCACTGAGACGATGCTTTCAGAGAAGTTTGACTGTAGACAAAAAATACCAATCTCCGAAATCTCTAGTGTGATTGATTGATTAAAACTGAAAGTAAGGAGAGAAAAAAGCATCCAAGCCAAAAATAACATTTGGAAATGTCCAGAGAAAAGCCCGATAATGTTGTCGTTTTTTCTTGGCTTTTACTTTTGAGAAGCAGTGCTTTTTTTGCCGAGCTCACGAGAACAAAGCATGGCTATCTTTCGGACCTGCTGAGAGCGTATATATGATCAGATCAGCACCAGATTACCGTGCATTTTACGATGCATCTGGCCATTTTCTCTGACCGATTGTATAAGATTTGGGTTTGTACCACCAACCAGATGTTTCTATTTTTACCTCATTTGCAACATTGCCCGTTGTGCCGCAGTCATACAAAGGTGTAGTGGAATGCTTTTATTTTATTTATTTTTATCACAACACTAACATTTGGTATTTGGCTGAAACCACACCACATACTCTAATGGCTATATTTTTTGAGACATCAACGGCTCCTTACTGGACAGACCACGCCAGTCCCAACATCCGGAACAGACGATTATTCTTCCACTGCCAATATCGCCATTATTATCGTTTTTGCTTACTTTCCAAATAAACAAAAAGGCCACAATGTTGAGCGGGCGGAAGGAAAATAATATTCCGCTGCGGTTGTTGGGCTCAAAACTCCCCCTGCTGGTTTCCATTCCATCCGTACTGATCTCTTATCAGGCTGTATATTTCTCTCGTTGCTTTTTTCACAGTGTTACTTTGCGATATTTGCCAACATTTTATTCCTCTCTAAACCCCTTCCCCCAAAAAACCTAGAGCAGGAAGGGGAACTGCCGCCCGGTGGGGGAGAAAGAGGAACCAGGCCGTCAGAGCCAAAGCGTTCCCCTTTCTTCGCACATTCGTCCGGCCAGGGACGGTCATTGGGTATTTTTCTGCCAATGATGACCAGCAGAATGCAGCAGCCAACAGGAGTCCCTTGTATTTTTGGAAATGCAAAGCTATTGGGTCATGAATTTTCAAATGTCATACGTTCTTGCAGCTGGAACGTCTTAATGACCAAATGACAATACCTAAAAATAATATTTACAGCATAGTTTACAAGCCTGCATAAATCTCAATCGGCATTTACACTCTTTTTTTGCTCCCCCTTTTTTTCTGTAAGTATCTTGCTAGAAAAGGAACAAACAGCGGAATGAAGCAAATCTTTCCCGCACATCCCGTCAAACTGGCCATATTTCTTTTTCATGAGCAAAAAGGAAAGAACAGTGCGCACATCTTGTTCCTGTAATATAAAAGCTAAAGGACAATTCCGCCCGCACAGGAACAAAAAAGGATGTTCTTTTTCTTTTTTCTCTTCAGAGTTATTCCAATTCCTTTTTGTTCAAGAAATAAAGCATTTGCTTTTCTTATATACTCTGTTAGTTAGTCTGTTACTCTATAAATCTTTAGTTCCTTTAGGTTTTTCAAAGCATTTGTCTTTTCTTCATATTACTTTCCCCCTATCTCCCTTTTTGAAATTATCTTTCAACATCCTACGAATAAATAATGGTCCGTGCATCTATTGTTTCTGTTCTGGCTCTTGCGGCTGCTGCCAACGCGCTGCCTCACTTTGCCGAGACCAACACAGCCTATGTTAACACCTCGCCTGCCTCTACTGCTCCTGTCGAGACCCCTGTCTACACTGCTGTTCCTGTCGAGTCCACTTCTTCGGTTCCTGGAACCACTGTCGAGGACTACACCACCGGTGCTGAGACCCCTGGCTACACGGCCGTCCCTGTTGAGACCACCGAGTCGGCTGAGGAGACCGAGTTGTCTGAGGAGACCACCGTTGAGGACTACACCACCGGTGTTGAGACCACTGCCGAGGAATCCACCCCAGCATCCGAGGATCTCACCTACTGCGACGAGGAAACCTCCGAGGACCTTACCGAGTGTGAGGAGGAGGAGACCACCGAGTGCGAAGAGGAGGAGTCCACCCCATCCGAAGACCTTCCTTACTGCGACGAGACCACCACCACTGCGGCCGAGACCCCCGATGTCTGCACCACCGCCACCGTCACCGTGACCAGCCCCGCTGCCGAGACCGTCTATGCCACGCAGACCGTCACTGAGGCTACCACGCAGACCGTCACCGTCACCGAGAACACCACCGTCACCGTCTGCAACATTGTGTCCACGCCGTCTGCGGAGGAGTCGACTCCTGTCAACACCGCCACCGTGCCAAACAGCACCACCACCACCACCATCTACGTGACGCCAACTGAGACCGAGGCCGTTCCTTCGACCAGCACCGCCACCGTTACTGTTACCCCATCGCAGTCCACTCCTGTGGTTGTTCCTACCGTTACTGAGGAGACCCCTTGCGAGACCGAGGTTGTCCCAACCACCACCCAGGTTGTTCCTACCGCCACCGAAGTTGTCCCTACCGTTACTGAGGAGACCCCTTGCGAGACTGAGGTTGTTCCTACCACCACCCCGGTTGTTCCCACAGTCACTGGCGAAACCCCTTGCGAGACCGAGGAAAGCACCGAGGAGACTCCCTGTGAGACCGAGAAAAGCACCGCTGAGTCTCCTTGCGAGACTGAGGAGAGCACCGCCGAGACTCCTTGCGAGACCGAAGAGAGCACTGTGGTTGTTCCCACCGCCACCGAGGAGTCTTCCACTCCTTGCGAGACCGAGGAGAGCACCGAAGAGACCCCCTGTGAGACCGAAGAGTCATCCACAGAGGAAACGCCTTGCGAGACCGAAGAGTCTTCCGTAGAGGAGGGGGAGTCTACTCCATGCGAGACCACCGAGGAAACCGAGTCCTCTGTCGAGGGAACCTCCATTGAGGAATCCACCCCTTGCGAGACTGAGGAATCTTCCGTTGAGGAGTCCACTCCTTGCGAGACCGAGGAGTCTTCCGCTGTTGAGGAGTCCTCTGTTGAGGAGTCTACTCCTGGATACACTGCCGTCCCTGTTCCTTCCGACGAGGAAAGCACCACCGTAGAGGACTACACCACCGGTGTTCCTGAGGAGTCTACCCCTGAAGAGTCTACCCCCGAAGAGACCACTCCTGAGGAGTCCACCCCTGGATACACTGCCGTTCCTGTCCCTACCACCGAGGAGGCTACCACCGAGGAGACTACTCCTGAAGAGACCACTCCTGAGGAGACCGCTCCTGGATATACTGCCGTCCCCGTTCCTACCACCGAGGAGGCCACTTCGGAAGAGACTACTCCTGAGGAAACCACTCCTGAGGAGACTGCCCCTGGATACACTGCCGTCCCCGTCCCTACCACTGAGGAGGCACCTGTGTACAGCGCCAACTACCAGGTGGTGTCTTCGTTCTTCTAAGAAGCGCGCAGCATAAGCGAATTAAACCCCGTATATATGTGGAAATTATAACATAGCTCAGTACAATTATTTTGAACAAAATTGTTCCTGTTTCTAAAATATTATAATATTATAATATAAATTATATGATATTCAGCTATGTCGATGTTTACATTTACATCTGAGAAGATCGGTCTGCGAGTAAAAAGAAAGTGTCGAATTAAACCTTTGCCTTAACAATAGTCTTGCCAAAGTTCTTGCCTTCGTATAGGTTAATAAGAGCGCGAGGTGCATTGTCTAGGCCCTCGGTAACGTCAACCTTGTACTGGATCTTGCCTTCCTTGTAGAGTTTTGACACTTCGTTGAAAAATTCATTATGCGCTTGGTCGTTGTAATGTTCAAAGATAATGAAGCCCTGGACGGTGGCCTTCTGGACTAGAATTCTCGTAAAGTTTTTCACACCGTACACTTGGTCGGGCGAAGAAATGTTGTACTGGGTGATTGCACCACACACGATAATGCGCGCATGTATATTGATGTTGGCAAGCGCACCGTCAAGGAACGGACCACCGACATTATCATAGTATATGTCAATACCTTGTGGCGCGGCCTTCTTGATAGCTTTCGTGAAGTCGCCGCATGTCTTGTAGTTGAATACGACATCTGCACCGAGGCTTTTGACATACTCGACTTTGTCATCTGAACCAGCAACAGCAATAACCTTCAGGCCACGAGCCTTTGAAATCTGCACAACCATCTGGCCAACAGCGCCGGACGCAGACGAGACAAGAATAGTCTCGCCGGCCTTTGGTTTGCCAATGACAATAGTGCCGTAGTACGCAGTGTAGGAGGGCATGCTGAGAACGCCAACAAAATCAATCGGATCGACCTTGGTCTGGGGCTGGGGCTTGGACAGCTCCTTTGCATCAACAATATACTCGGATTCCCATTTGCCGCTGTCGTGAAGAACGATGTCTCCTTCCTTAAAATCCGTACTTGTTGAGGCAACCACCTCGCCAACCAGATAGTTGGTGATTGTCTGTCCAGCGACGTAGCTATCCACATAGCTATCCTTGGTGCCGGTAATGCGGCCACGCTGGTAGGGATCGACAGAGTAGTAGAGAGGACGAAGGAGCACCTGGTCGTTCTTGAGCTGATCCTTGGTAGGCGCTGTGACCTTTTCAACGCTAAAATCCGATTCCTTGAGATAACCTCCAGGAACGAGGTGCTTGAGTGAAACGCGCGTAGCTTGAGGAGACATTTTCTTTCTATAGATGCTAGTAGTAGTTTATTTTTATTTCAAAGAAATAATATGTAAAACGGGGTTAATTCTCATAACAAGTGAATAGGAATCATCCGGCGTTTAAATACGTGAAGAGGGCTAGAAGGACACAAGATTTTGCTATTAGCATAAAACATAGCATAATCCTCTGTTGTTTTGCATAAAGTGACTGAAGCAGAGTTGTGGTTCTAGCTATTCTCCTCATGTTTTCTTTCAACGCTTAATCTTCAACAATTGCAACAAAATGCTTTGAAGGCTTCAACGACACGTCCCAAACATCTCCATAGACTGGAATGGCTTTATTAGCTAGCAGGTCAGCGTATAGTAAAGGAAAATATAGATCACAAAAGCATTTTTATCACAAACCGACAATGGTCTGTGGATCTGCAAGCAAAGAAGATTAATCGTTAGCTACAAAAGTTTGTTGGTGCTGTAGCAAACGCACTTTTGCTCTCACTCTCCTCTTCTCACCCAAACTTTAAATTTTCCTACTTTTATTCAGTATTTTTCTTTTCTATTTTATCTCATTTATATGCTAAGGACATTTCTCTGCGGATTAGTCCTAGTATTAGCATTTAGAATCGGTTATATTACCACACGACCCAACGGGATAAACAACCCAAACATATACCAGAGAATGAGCACCCTGCCAGCAGCCATAGTCCGCGCACGCAGCACGCACACAGCGTCAGTGATATTCATCCATGGACTTGGAGACAGCGGACACGGCTGGGTGCCTGTGGCACAAATACTGTCACAGTCGCTCCCGCATGTCAAATTCATCATGCCACACGCGCTCGAGCAGGCAGTGACAGTGAACGGCGGGTTCCGGATGCCGTCGTGGTACGACATCAAGTCCCTGGAGAAGATAGCTGGAGACGAGGACGAGGCAGGAATGAATGCGTCGATGATGAAGATCAACGAGCTGATTAGGAGCGAGGTGGATGCGGGGATCCCGGCCAACCGCATCGTGCTTGGCGGATTCAGCCAGGGCGCAGCGTTGACGCTATTCACTGGGCTGCAGTCGGAGCGCAGGTTTGCGGGTCTTGCGGTGCTGAGCGGGTACCTGCCGATTCGGGACAAAATCCTGACCAGAGCCACCGACGCTAGCAAGAAGGTGCCTGTGTTCCAGGCACACGGCACAGCTGACGAGGTCGTGATGTTCCAGTACGGCGAGATGACCAACGAAGTCCTAAAGAAGAACGGATACAACGTCGATTTCAGAACTTACAGGCACATGGGCCATTCGACGTGCAATGATGAGATCAAGGATCTGGGACAGTTCCTTTCCAAGCAGCTCCCAGAGCAGAGCTAATTGAAGCACTTGCTCACGAAGAACTAACAACAGGTGTTTAGCATTTTTTTTTAATTTCCTGGGTACGCATTCTTTACTCTACAAACTCAAACGCACGACTGTCGTATGGCGATGCCAAGAATGGCTCTATTTTTCTTTCAATTTCCTTTGGTTCTTTTTGTGGGTCCTTTTTCACCTTTTACTTTCTTGCAATGCTTTTAATTTCCTAATTATTCCAATCCAAAAGACATTGATACTCTTTTCTTCATTTTTTTTCCTTTTTACACTGTCGTTCTTTAACACAGCTAGGACAGAAAGAGACACATACACATTATTCTATTTAGTCATGCAGTTTCCCATCCACAAACTCAAAGTTCAGCTGCGACTCGCAATTCAGCGACTACGGCTGTACCAAGCAAAGCAAGAGTCACTGAATGCCAAGTCGCGGCGCGAGATAGCAGCGGTTCTGGAGGCAGGCAAGACGGAGAGCGCCCGGATCCGGGTGGAGGGCATAATACGCGAAGACTTTAACATTGAGGCGATGGAGCTTGTGGAGCTGAGCTGCGAGCTCCTGGCAGCGCGGATAGGGCTCGTAGAGCAGGCACGGTCCCTGGATGCCAAGGACGACGGTGTAAGCGAGGCGGCGTCATCGATCATCTATGCGTCGGCGCGTCTGGATGTCAAGGAACTTGTACTGATCCGCGAACTCTTGGTGGGCAAGTACGGAAAGGAAGCGGTGCTACGCGCAATGGATGGAAAGGACGCGAATGTGAACCAGCGTCTGATGCAGAAGCTCGGCGTGAATGCGCCCCCGCCAGAGCTTGTCATCTCGTATCTGAAGGAAATTGCCGATGCGTATGGCGTTGCCTGGCGTTCTAAAGGCAAGAGCAAGACTGGCGATGGTAGCGAGGATGAGGGTGGTGGTGGTCCACCAAGCGGTGCAGTTCCCGAAGCGCCTACAGAGGCCGAAGGGATTTCCGGCGACGACCCAGCGGATGCCGAAGCAGAAGAGACCAGTACGCGGCCAGAGTCGCACACAGATCAGCAGTCTGAAGCCGAAGGTGCTCAGACAGAGAATGACGACGCTGAAAAACTGCCACCGGTGCCCAAGGCTGCGTCGGAGGAAGACGTGGCTAAGAAAGACGACGGCTCCAAGGAAGAGAGTGTGGAACGTAAAAAGAGCGCGACAGCTGTGGCTGAACCAAAAAAGACGCTCCGGGGAAAGAGCCCAGTGGCTAAGCCGGCCCTCTCTAAGGCCAGGAGCAGACAGGCGGACGACGGGATGCCGTCGCTGGAGGAGCTGCAGCAGCGGCTGGATGCGCTGAAGCGACCATAGAACGATGCATTGAGATGTTTGGCGTACAACTCTTGTAATACCAGGTGATAATTAAGTTGTGATCCAGGATATGTCAACAGTTGATTTATAGAGCAAATACCACAACGTCTATAACGGCAAAGTACACAACATTACGAAACACTACAATGAACTGCATACCAATCGTCAGAGCTGTTGTTCTTTCTGATGTCATCTATCCGCTATACAAGTGTATTTGCAAATGTCAGACAAGCAAAACCCAGCTAACCTTTGGTTTGACAGTGGCATTGTTTCTTTCCACCGCTACCCTAATGGAACGACAAGGAATTCCAAGGGAAAGTTTTCTTCGAGGAAAAGGTTTCTTCAGGGGTTTATGTGATAGTATTGTCTTTAGAAATATATTATAGTATTAAAATAAAGAAATATGGTGGGGATTAAAGCAACCAAAACACAATATTCTGATACCCATTGAGTTATTCTAATTAATTCAACCTAAAGTTAACATGTGGAAACTTTTCTGGCAAAAAACTATTCTCGACATATGAATATAAAAACCCATAGACTCCAACATCTCTCAAAGTTGTTGTTCGTAAGAGCAAATGGTTGAAAAAGACAAGGTGGTGGTATGGATTCTCTGGTTCATAATAATGAATGCGAAGTTTCTCAATTCTGGTGTCCAGCAACTCAAACTCTCCCCGTTCCTCTTCTTCCAATCCAGATTGAATGATTGACAATGATTCGTCGCTTAAAAGTACCTTACTGACGCTAATTGATCGAAGGTTGTAAATATTGGCAATAAGCTCCAAAATCCCATCAAATCCAGTATCATCAACAGTTAGATTAGTAATATTCACCCATGATACTGTTCGTTTAGTGTCAACTGGCGAAGTGAAATGGGCTACGCAGGAGCTCTCAATCGTGGTATATCCAAAATAGCGGTCTAAAACCTTGTGGAGGTCGTCAATAGAAGCGGTTTCCCCTGATACGTCGATATACATTTCGCTAACTCTTGCAAACCGTAGATTGCCAGTGGCAATGACTGAAAGGGGAAACCCAGAAATATTCAATTCTTTCAGATGTCTAGGTATCGTATCTGTAAAAAACACATCACAATCCATTGGAAAGTCCTGTAAAGTTAAACTCTCTAGCTTCGGAAACCGTAGCATGTGAGATCCGTATGGTCTAGTCTGCTTTGAGTGTCTATATGATAGTTCCATCTCTTCATTTGTAATATTTGTATATGTCAGAACAAGAGTTTTTAGATTTGTAAACTCTATGTATCCAGGCGTCGTAAAGTCATGGAAAATCCACCACGAGGACTTTTTGCTGGATATGTTGTGTAAACGCAAGTATTGGAGAGACTTGGCATGAAATGAAGAATGCCGATGTGTATAATCGCTAAGATCTAATGAAAGCGATGTTAGTTCAGTCGAGAATAGTGGTAAAGGAGACTCAATTGAATGGTCAAAGTCTAAACTTTGCAAACGTGGTGCGTAGTGGTCAATAAAAATATTAAATGCCAATAATAGCACATTATCACGCCAAGCATTTAGTTTTAAATGAGTTATATTTGGTGCTTTGCTCTGGAAATCTTGAATATGCTTTGAAATTGTTACCGAGAATTCATCCAAATTAGCCATTTTAAACTTTGAAGCCGCTAAAGAATCCAGGCCACCATTGAACACAAGCGAGGAAAGATTCAGCCAATACCCAACTCCAAGTGCTGAAAGGTCCTTCAAAATATGGCCATATTGACTAATATGTAAGCTATGACCAGTTTTGACTTTTAGCTTGGACACACACTCGCAGTTGTATTCGTCGCGACCAGTGATTATTCCAAGGTTAGATCTGCAAACAATGTTGCTGTCAGCGTAATAGACACAGCTTTTTAGATCTACGATGGAAGAGTATTTGGAATTCAGTGGATGAATATCAACAAAGCCTTGGGAAAACAGATAACTTTTAAACAAGTCATACCACTTGGTACACACTTGAAGCAATGGGAGTTTTAGTTTCCACTCGTCAATATTCTCGGCTGGTATTCCAGATGCAAAATAAAGAATGCGAAAGAGAACTTCAGGGTCCAAGTCGTTTATATGAATCATGTTGGGAAAAGAGTATGTAATAAAGCTAATCTGGGAAAAATAAAAGGAACGGAGAAACAAGAGTAGATGTCATGTCTATTGTGTTGTCAAAAACATTACAACACATTAGACATACCTGCAAGGCAGCATTAATTTTTTGATCGTGATGCATGTGGAAATCACAAATGTCTTTGGCTTCATGAGTGTTGAGGCAGTTTTAGACAACATAATACAGATGTCTTATGCAATGTATTTCAGAAATGTTGGCTTAACATTGACGCTTGCTGATTTTAAATTCTGACTAGGTAGGTTAACATACATTGCTGTTGTCTGCATTTGCATCTCACTTGCTGAATTAAATCAAATACCTGGCTAAAGGAAAATAATGTGATGGTTGATTACTAATAATAAGCCGCTACAAAGCCTGTATTTTACATATCCCCAGACATTGGAATTATTCCACCGCAATACCTATCAACTAACCGATTACATTTGTCGACCACTTACAAATGATAATAACAGGTAATTTCTAATAGTATTACGCCTTGCTTTGAAATAGAATTTCTGAGATAAGATAAGGCTAGAAAGCAAACGCTCAAGTCGCGTAGAAAAAAACTGTAGAAAGAGATATCATTATTAATACACAGAGCGCACATACTGACACTTATCTACTCTACTAATAAAACCAACTTCAAGTCAGGGTATACAAACGATACAACAATGTTAGTTTTCAGAACTTTGCTCACATATAAATGAGCTTGCTGTCTGCACAGAAATTGGATTCTAATATCAGATTTTATCACAAGACGTTTTTCATCAGCCCCTCTAACCAACCTGTCATGTCTCCTCAAGATACACGTGTTATCCTCAACAACCACATCCCGAGTGGTTATCTCAAGGAATTAGATTTTAGCGTTGAAAAGATTCAGGCACCCACTAAGGATCAGCTCAAAGACGACCAAATGCTCCTTCGTCCCCTCTACTACTCTGTCGATCCCTACTAGCGTGACCGCATCACCGGGACCAAGGACAGTTATGTGGATAGCTATGTCGTTGGACAGACAATCACCAACTATCTGGTTGGCACGGTGGTTTCTTCTACGAGCACGGGCATTAAGGAAGGCGATATCATTTTACATGACAGTGGCAAATGGGAGTCCGAGTTTATCGTCGACGCAAAGGATCTGAACAAGCTCCAGCTCAAGGCCAAGGTCGATTCAATTGATTTTGTTGGCGTTCTCAGTATGGCATCCTACTCTGCGTACTATGGTCTAATTGCTATTGGAAAACCCAAGGCCGGTGAGGCTATTCTTGTTTCGTCTGCGTCTGGGGCTGTTGGCCAGATGGCTGTGCAGATCGAGAGGGCTCGTGGTCTAAAGGATGTTGCTGTTGCTGGTTCAGATAACAAAGTCGAATTTGTTAAAAGTTTTGGTGCCGCTGTTGTATTCAACTACAAGGCATGCGGCGATTACACGGAAGCTATCAAGAAGGCTGCACCCGAGGGTATCGATATCTACTTTGAGAACGTTGGTGGACCGTTCCTTGATGCAGTACTTGCAAACATTAACCCGCATGGACGCGTTATCCTGTGCGGTGCAATCACCCAGTACAACATTTCTTCGCCCGACCAAGTGTACGGTGTGAAAAACTTTACAGCCATCCTCATTCAAAAGGTGACCGTGCAGGGCTTTATCATTTTCGATTACTTCAACACCCAGATCCATAACGGCTTTTTCAACGAGATGTCACAGCTTTACAAGAAAGGCAAGATTCAGTATAAGATTGACGTTACTGAGGGCCTAGACAATGCACCCCGCGCTATTCTAGATCTGTACGAGGGCAAGAATTTCGGCAAGAGCATAATTAAGGCCTGAATTTAACTTTTCCTTTCTTATTTTTAATTTTGTTACTATATAGACTGAACCTTTTTCTAGTTAAACATTTATCTGATAGACAGCCATGTAACTACATAATTGAATAATGGAATCAGCAAATTTTCGATGATAGGAATATTAACATTTGATGCTTATTATAATATGATCAGTAGGAATAAGATTGGATAAAATTATTATTTGGAAGATGAGAAATAAAGCTTTATAAATATTGCCAACATTCCTTGGATTTAGAATGTTATAGAGGCAGTATTTTTATTTCTATTTGTAATTATTCAAAACATATAATGCAGCCAACATTAGCGTATAATAGGTGACAAATACTAACAAGCTAAGCATTTATTTTTAGCTTTAATTTTGGATTTTGGATTTCTCTGGGGTTTATGTAGGTAGAAAACAATTATGTTTTAAAAAACATCATTGTTGACGAGCTTGATGTTCGGGGTATCAGTCTTGGTTCTGGTCTTGATAAAATGGAATGTTATCTGGCTCATTAAGTCTTTTCAGAGATCTACAGCACAATGAATCCTTTTTAAAATGCATTAGTTCACGATTGACGGTGTATGGGGGATTATTAACTGCATTCAACACCTTGACAGATATCGCAATAGCCAAGTTCACCATGTGTTCAATTCGTATGCTATTTTTTGCTTCATCCACGGACTGTGTTCGATAGAATATCCCTTTGATGCAGCCAATGCTGGACACTCATATTGGGCGCAGACATGTTCAATGTGTGTACTGAAGACAATAGCGGCCGGTTCAGCTGCCTACCTAAGCCGGTATTGGAAATATATTGTTTGTTTGTTTTGCTTCAGAGCAACTACCAACAGCAGATTGGTTCACTTGCAGAGCACAGTTTATTAGACAGCATCAACGCCGCTGCCGTGAAGAGTAGTGATAGCCAAGAACAGTCCTAGTTTTCGCCTGACATGGACAAAGAGGTACGCAAGGAACTTGCCGACATCTGCATTGTCCGCTCGGATGACTCATTCTACGACATGCACAACTTGGGCTGAGGAGCCCTGCAAGTGCAACTAATTATGTTCCTGTTGGTAAAGACTGCGTCGCAATTCCAAAACTCCGAGGTCTAAAACATTGATTGGTGGCTGCTGTGGTATTTGATCTCTTGTGCCTTGACGCATTTCGCACAAACTACAGGCGGAGAAAAAGGGCAAGCGTAGTTTAATTTCTTGTTTCTTTGATCGTCTCTTTATGGTTTTCTATCCACGCTGTTAATTAATACTGTACATATTATTTACATTTGCTAATTTGAGGACAATACGGTGCTTGGCGACGTGTTTCGATGGTTCGCATTCTTGCACTAGGGTCAAATTCAGGCGGGCAGCTGGCCACAGGCGACACGGAGGACCGACACCACACAGCGGTCTGTGCTTTTGTGCCAGGTTCGGATAGCGTGGCAGAGGACGCTGGCGCGTGGGCGGTGTGCGGCGGCGGCAACCACGCGTTCCTGTGGTCCTCAGACGGCCAACGGCTGTTTGGATGCGGATACAACGGCAACGGAGAGCTGGCAATCAGCAGCGATGCGCCGCATCGCGAGCTGCAGTGGAGGCGCGTGGAGCTTCCGGACGGGTGCGAGGCGGTGTGCAAGGTGGCGTGCGGGTGGAGCCATACCCTGCTTCTAGGCAGCGATGGACGGGTCTATGCAGCGGGCAGCGGGGAGTTTGGACAGCTGGGGACTGGCACTTCTTCCTTGTCTTCTGGCTGGACGCAACTGGTTGCAGATACGATTACGTCCACCCGGTTTATCGATATTGCGTGTGGACTGCGTCACTCGCTGCTCCTTGCGGCCGATGGATCGGTGTACGCATGCGGCGCAAACCGTAAGGGCCAGCTGGGAGACGCTGCGCTTGGAGCCAAGGTTGCCGTGCCCGTGTGCGTGTCGCGCGGCTTACCACCCATTGCCATGGTTGCTTGTGGACGCGCACATTCGCTCATGGTGGCCACTGACGGCGTCACTGTGTTTGCTGCGGGTGACGATCGATTTGCGCAGTGCGGACCAGTTGACGATTCTCTACCAAAGCACCCGGCTGCTCTCTCGTGGCGGCAGTTCCGGTTGCCCTGCCGTGCGCGCAAGCTGTGCGCTGGGTGGGAGTTCGGGGCGGTGCTTACGGATCCACCCGAGGATCAGCAGCAGCAAGGAAAGAAGGATGGTGGAACCGTGCTTATGTGGGGCCGTGCGGATAATGGTCAGCTGGGCTGCGAGCCGTCGTTGGATGGCGCGGTGAGGATGAGGAGGAGCGTGGAGCTGGTTCCGCTGGGTGACGTGATGGATCTGGCGTGTGGATCCAACCATGTGGCAGTCGTGACGCAGGAGCGGAAGGTGTACGCGTGGGGCTGGAACGAGCATGGAAATGCGGGCGACCCATCGCTGCGTGATGTGCGATGTCCGCAACATATCGCCCTTTGTTCTGGTGCTGCTGTAGATGCGGATGCGGATGCGGATGCGCGCCAGCTTTCTGCTCCAGCTCTCTCCATTGGATGTGGGTACGGGAACACGTATGTTTGTATTTAGTTCTCTTTATGCTTTTCATCAGAGCCTTTTGCTTGCGACTAGACTCATCCGTTGAAAAGAGCAATAATAATAAAAATGTATTTTTGAACTGTGATCGGCGACGACGCTTTTTGGCGCGTATTCTGCAGCATAAAACCAAAGCCAACCAATCCGCCAAAAGGCTTCCTTTTCTTTTTCCTTTTCTTCTCCCAACCTTTTTTCTTTCTAATTTCCAGTACTATCCAAAATAAATTAAAATTTCGTTCTTTTTCTATTATAAATATCAATAACACAACAAAACTACCTTGTTCTGGCAATTACTTTCTTCCTCCTCCTCCAGCTAGTGATCTCAAGTCGTGTCTTATACAGTAAAAAGGATTCTGGCCCGACAAATCTCACCCAATCTTTCTACTGCTAGGGTATGTCGCAGATCCAGTACAAGTTCAGGTCGGCCAAGGACTACTCGGCCATCATTTTTGACGGTCTGTCGATATCCGTGGACGACCTGAAGCAGGAGATTCTTCGCGAGCAGAAGCTTGATCCTGATGAATTTGACCTTGTAATTACCAATGAACAGACAAATGAAGGTAACGTATCCCCTTTCATCTTTATTATTGCAGTATTCATCTATGATAAAGTCTCCGGTACTTGTCTTGGATTCCTGGTGTATATCATGCCTACTAATATTATTTCATTGCTTTACGGGTAATTTACTGTGCGTGTAGACTACAAATCAGACACTACTCTGATTCCAAAGAACACGATGGTGCTTGTGCGCCGCATTCCGTTTACTGGAACGCGCATGCCTCGTGTTCCTGTGGGCGTCCAGCAACAGCAGCAACAGCAGCAGCAGCAATCGCACCAGCAAGGGTATGGCCACCATGGTGGCGGGTTCCACCGCAACCAAAACCCACATGGCCAGCCCGCACGCACTACTCAGTACGGGTACCGCGGTCCACAAGGAATCGGACTCAACACGAACAGATCGAACGAAAGTGCACCACATCCGGACGCGCCGGACGATGGTTCTGCTATTGCTGACGATGCTGAGGACGCCCGTATCGCCGCTATGCTTCAGCAGAGCAACGAACAATGGTCGCACCAACAGTCGATGATGGAAATGTACGGGTCTTGTAAATACTTTGTTGTACTCTTGTGTGCAATCTCATCGAATTATCTCCCTCATACGTCCGAACAAAGCAGCACCGCCTTCTTGCAGCATGTATAACAGAAAACCCTCATTCCCCCACCTTTTTCACTTCCTACAATGTATAAGAGACGGACGTTGGAAGCGGTCACCGATGGGGGTTTCGGGAGTGGCAGCCTGAAAAAAAACAAAATTTGTATATTTAGTCCATGAAAAAATAATTATACACCCTAGTTATTTTTCTGCATCATCGTTCTTCTGCTGTTGACTCGCTGAATTGTTGCTTACTGTTGTCAATACACAAGCGGCAGCATGGAGAACATCCAGCCTGACAGACTTTCCAGACAGACGGGCTAAAGAAGTAGTTTCTTTTATGTCACTTTGAGCTTACAGAGGCAAAGAGAGACATTGGAAGATGATGGGAAAGAGGAAATGCCTGTCTTTGGATATGGTGCTTTCTCTGGTCATGAAGAGATCGGAACTAGTTCTCGGAGTCAAAAGGCAGAACGATGACCATAGGAAAGGGCTGGAAGCATGCTGCAAGCAAAAGGAAGCACTGCATATTTGCAAACAGAGGAAAAGAGAACGCGGATGAAGAAGGAATTGGCTCTTTTGGATACATCTTACTAAAAACAGAGCATTATTATGTACGGATTTTATATTTTGGCTCTTGTATTATTATTCATATAGGCAGAGACGCAGTGGAGCATACAGACCGCGGCCACCCATGGTCCGTCCCGAGCGGCAGGGTCCGCCTCCCCCGAACTACGTGTGCCACCGCTGCGGGATGCAGGGCCACTGGATCGACAAGTGTCCAACACTCAGTCAGCCGAACGATGGCACCGGGCGCCCGTCTGGCCACCGCATCAAGCGCACCACCGGCATCCCGCGGTCGTTTCTGCAGAAGGTTGACAATTTGGACGATGTAGGCAACGCACTGGTCACCAGCGACGGGACACTCGTGGTGGCCACCGCCAACAAGGCGGCCTGGGACAACGCGCAGCGACTGACCGGCAGCGCCATCCCTACCGACGACGCCGTTGACGCCAGCCAAGTCCCCGATGCTCTCAAGTGCTACATCTGCAGGAACCTGGCACGGGATGCCGTAACGACTCCGTGCTGCAAGACCGTCTTCTGCTCCGCGTGTATTGAGAGCGCGCTCCTGCAGCCCGGCGATATGCGCTTTACGTGTCCGGACTGCAACACCAAGGACGTTGTTCCCGACCAGCTAGAGACGGCTGGCGAGGTGCGTGGTAAGGTCGACGAGTTCTTGCGCGAGTACTCGGCCAAAAGACGCCAGGACGCACAAGATACTGACAACAAGGGGTCCGACACAGCGGCAGTGGCTGGCGAAGGCAAGACCGCCTCTGGAGATGCTGTTGCATCACAGGCCGCCACAACCACTACACAGCAAAAGCCGAATGGCGGCAGTGCACCAGTGTTTCGGCCGCCGGTGCAGATGCAGCCCAGACCTCGGGCGCCCCAGAACATGGGCATGATGCCGCCGCACGGTATGATGATAGGCCCTGGGTTCCCTGGAATGCCCATGACCATGCCGATGGGAATGCCGCCCTTCATGATGCCACAGTACCATCCGCACTCGGGCATGATGCTTGGTGCTGGTGCACCATGGGGCGCTGCTATGCCGCCGCCTCCACCACAGCCGGTCCAGCCGGTCCAACCGCCGAACAGCGACGGTGTGTCAGCAGCCAAGCCTCCGTCATCCAGATCACCCAGCCCTGGTCGCAGTCGCAATCCAAGAAGAAGTTCCAGGTCGCCAATGCGCGTCGACTCGCGCAGGAGATCCCATGTTGACGATATTGATATTTCGCCGGCAGACGATGAGCCCATTCCTGACGAGCCTGGGCTACCAAGAAGTGGCAGTGGAAGTAATGGCAATACCAACGGTCACGACAGTGGTCGAGGCGATGGACGGAGCAGAAGCAGGCACGGGGAACGCAGGTCACGGGAAAGCAGAAGCAGGGCGTCGAGCGACAGGGATGGCCGCAGCAGCACTCGTCGTCGTCAGCATACAAGTACAGACAGGAGCCGAGATGATGCCGACAATGTTAGTGTTAGTGCTAGCACTAGCTCCAGAAAACGCTCCAGACGGCGCGGCGAGGAACAGCGTTGGAGACCCGAAGACGATCGGTACAAAGCCGGCAGCGACGACAGAGATAGAGACAGAGATAGAGACAGGGACAGAAATCGGACCCGGAGCAGGGACGAATCGCATCGCTCGAGCGAGAAGAGGCCGCGTCGCGGAGAGGAGAACAGAGATCTGCAAACGGATAACCACAGCCAAGCCAGCGCCAGTCGCAGTGAGCGCCGCCGCCGCCACGACAGAGCCAGGGGCGCGGGATCGGGCAGGAGCAGGAGTCCGACTCGCTCCGATTCACGAGTCACGCAGGTGTCCATCCGCGGGCAGTCGTCGAAAGAAGCCGGCCCAGCCACCAAAAATCAAAGCGTTTTCGATCGTATTCGAGATGAGCGGTCAGAGACGACAGCGAAGAATGGAAGCCGGGGTGGAAAAGACGATGCTGAAAGGCAGAATCAGAAGCAGCAATCGGGTGGTGGTGGCGGCGGCGGTGGTGGTCGCAGGCGTCGAGGCAGGCGCAATTGAGAACATCTGCGAATGCGTGTGTGTATCGTGTGGCACTCCTACTTTGCCTCGCCCTGACTCCTTTCCTCCTCAAAGAAGATAAAGGAGAATTCTTCTTTATCTCTTTTTACATCATGTTTTTTCTCACAGAATAGAGAACTTTTATGTTTTATTCTTTTGGAATCTTAATAAATAATTATAATGTGGGTGTAATAATGGGTTCGTGGTTGTCGAGTAATTCTCACTTACCAAGACGAATAAAGTGCAATTTGATGGCATTTGTATAATGTCCCAGCATCAAAAAAGGACATGTGAGCTGGTCAAAAGATCCAAGAATGATGAACGTATGGAAGTATTCATTTTCCTATTAACTTTATGCGCGTTTAGGGTCACAAGTAGCCGCAGAAGAAATACAAGATTTGGTCTTTATTTTTTTTCTTGCATTCCATCATCAGCGCTATACACACAAAATGTGCTTATCCAATCCCGCCCTCGTCTCAATTACGCAGAGCGTTATCCTCCTCTCATCGTAGGCTTAGAAAAACAATCAAACCAACAGAAATAACTCAGTGCCACGCTATTTGAAAAAATAGCATGTTTGACAATCTCTGCCAATATGTATATACTTGGTGATATGCAATATTGTTCTATTCCTTCCTTCTGCTGATTTCATAATTGAGAAATAACGCAATTGTTTGGTATATTTATGCTATTTAATTGTATATAGTGCCGATAAAATAAAATTGACAGCTTTATAGATGGGTAACAGAAAAAGCTAATAAACTCGGAACACAAGATGTAGTGAACACACATTTCCGTCCACCACTATTTTTTAATATTCCAAAAAAGCTCATGCGCTATGCACGCTAAGATGCCTTTTTTGCAAATGAAAAACTGAAATGAAAAAGGCATGACCTTCCCGCCCACTTGCCTATTTCATATTGTTTTGTTTTGTTTTGTTTTTTGATCTACAATGCTCAATAAAAGCGCTCACTTGATGCGTCAGTCATTTTTTGTCCTGTGAAAGAAAAAACTATTTCATTTCGTATCGTGCACAATGTAGAAGAATATGGTTGGCACACGGTGTAATCTGCCAAGTCTTAAAGCTGAACAAGTTGGATAATTTTATTTGAAAAGAAGAACTGGTGAGCATGAACTGGTGAGCATGATGCGGTTTGCAATACAGAACTCCCTCCCACACAGGAAAAAGGAAAAAGAAGCTCTCCGCCCAGCTCAAAACTTCTGTGTCGGCTAACGCAAGAATATTTTCTCAAACGCTAAACGTTCCGCAAAACAGTAAATATCCATGCAGGCAAGCACAACACATAATGACATCATTGCATTGTTTGGGCGCATGGGCAGCAAAGAAAAGAGGAGGCGCGCTTTTTCAAAGTGAAGGGGCGCGGCATCTTTTTTGCGCTTAGAAAAAGCAGCAACAAGCCAAATAAGAAAACCCCCCTCTTTTTCCAACATGCTGACCAGCTTGTGCTGTGCTGTGCTGCGGCGTGCTGCGGTGTGTGTGAGTGAGCGAGGTGTGGTTGGCCATGCAGGCGCCAATTGGAAACGGAGCACGCAAGCAAGCACCGCTGGAGTATTTGTCGCTTGTTCTGCGGTATGTACGTACAGCGCACAGATTACGCTGAAGAGCCGACCCGGCGTTCAGCATTGCAAGCCCTGGCCGCTTTATCCTAAGAGAGCCAACCGAACAGGTTCGTGCCGGTAGCTCCAGGCTTTGCGCGCACTATGAATGAATCCTTGGTGAGCGCGAGAAAACGAGAGAAAAAAAAAAGAAAAAGAAACTTTGCGCCCAGCAAGCGCTGAATGAAGAAGAGTTTGGTGCTGCTTACCCTTCTTCTTTCCTTTGTTCTTCCGCGTGATCAGCCAGCCGCTTGAGCCTCCTCTCTCGTGTTGCCACTGCGTGTGCCCGTTGCTGCTGCTACCGACGCCGCTATGTATCTTGTCATCGCCGGCGCCTGCTTTTCCTCCCTCCTTTTTTTTACAGAGTATCCTCAAGTATTAAAAAGAAGCCAACGGGGGCGATGGTGGGCTTTTCGCTCCCTCTAATCCATCCCGTACTCGCCTTTGTTACTCCTGATTGTCGAATTCTTTCCATCAATTCATTAAACACTGCTTGCCTTTTTCTTTCCTCTAGTCTCTGTTGGTTCTTTTTTCATCCAACTTTCTATTTTCCGTTCTATTAAAAGCGTATCTGCTGTTACATTTTGGTATTGCTTTTTTTCTTTCTCGCCCACCCCCTTCAATCTGCTGATACCACTTACTGGCACATATATTCTCACCTTTATCCACTGCCAAAAGTCCTAACTGCTGTGGGCTTTCTTATTTCATCATTTTTCATATAGTCTTTTTTGTCTTTGGTCAATCATCACCGTTCTCTTGGCGGTTTTGCTATTTCGCTCATCTCTGGATCCGGTCTCAGCATAACTGGGTGGTGCATATTGCTATTTCTGTTGCTGCTGATATCGCTGACTGGTGGTCAATAAAGAAAGCCCCGCCAAGTAAAAAAATAACCTCCTCCCTCTCATTAAAAACAGACACACACACGCGCACATTGCCGTGGGTTTCCGCACTGGTGGCTTGTCTGCTCGTTTTCGTCACCTTTTGATGAATTGCATCTAGCACTCACATAATATTACCATTTTTGTTGGATTCTTTCTCCTCCCTCTTTTTTTCTTCCCTGTATATTATTTACTTTAACACACCCAATCACACATTCAAATCCAGGTACTGTGCACAAATTTTTTATATAAAATCTGCAGCTTGCACTCTTTCTGCTTGTTTGCATGTCCTTGTTTATTACCTGTTTGTCATTTGTCTCATTTTGAAGCTACAAATCTCCCCCACGTTTCTGTTTGTGCTGACAAACATTCTCTTCCTGGTGTTTTTCTTTTAGCGCTGGAGCCGGTTGCTGATTCATCATTCATCTACCACCTTCTCTCTCCTCGCTCATCCCATCACGCCCAAATCCCGCTCTCACTCATACTATCTTGTCTTTCTATTTTTCTCAAGCAGCCGCTTTCCAAGGTAATACCGCAATACTATATCCACCACAAAAGCCTCTTTCTTGTATAAAACAAAACAAAAACCCAAATCCGTGCTCTGAAGAGATATTGTTCTGCCTGTGTTTTCGCTTTCCTCTGCTGACACTCACAATCCGCTTATTCACATGGCTGCTTCCGAGAATCCAGGGAGAATAAAGCTCGGGCTTGAGCGCATAATCCGCTTTCTCGAATCTACGCTTCCCACAGACCCTCGCACAAATCTCCGGGTCGTCCACGTGGCTGGCACAAATGGCAAGGGTTCTGTCTGTGCGCTGATTTCTGAAGCCCTGCATGCTGCCGGATACAACACTGGCACCTACAACTCGCCTCACTTTCTTCACGTCAACGACGCTGTACGAGTCAATGGCGCGCCCGTCCCTGCTGAGGAGTATGCGGAGCTGCGGGCCTGGATAAATAAACTCGATGCCGCCACACCTTCGCCCAACGGCCCGCTCAGTCTGTTCGAGCAGGCCACAGTGGCGGCTCTTTGTTGGTTCGATAGGAACAACGTCGACATTGCGGTCATTGAGGTTGGGATGGGCGGCCTTCGCGATGCTACCAATGTGTTTGGCCCACCCGAAGGCAAGAGCTCCCTTGGCGTCGGAAGATCCCTTGTACAATGCATCTGCTCTGTTGATATGGACCATGTGGGCATGATTGGCAATACAGTCGAGGAGATTGCTTTGGAGAAGATTGGCATCATCAGGCCGGGGTCTTGGATTGTTATTGCCAGGCAGGATCACGTCGGCGCTTTCCACAAAATCCGTCAGGTTGCACACAAGATCAGCCCTGGCCACATCATCAATGTCCGTCGCCAACCAGCTTGCGATCTTCTTGTTGGCAACTTTTCGTTCAGTCTTGAGGACAATCCTGACTCACGCTTGCGCTTACCGGATCCTGCCCCAAACTGGTCCATTTTCAACGGCACAGGCAAGCGGTGCCTCCATGTAAAATATCCGCCTTCGTTGGACACTTATGCTACTTCAGGTTCTCTTTCTCCGTCACCATCGTCTTCGACAGCGTCGTCGCAGTCAGCAGCAAAGTCCGGTGATCGGAAACACCAGCAGAATGGGCATCAGGCACAGCCATCGGAATGCGCGCCTATATGCGAACCCACACCAGCGTCCGACGCCACAGATACCAGTTCGCGAAGCATTGAGGCCGACTTTCCTCTGGTTCTTCCTGGTTCGCACCAGACCGGAAATGCATGTGTGGCCTTTTACGCACTCGACATTTTGCGCACATACTACGGGTTTACTAAGCTCACCGATGCAGCCATCCAGATTGGCTTCCAGAACGTCCGTTGGCCGGGCCGTCTTTCATGGCTACGGATTGGCAATGCAGATGGGTCTGGCACAAACAGCTCCTCAACTAGTCTGTCTGCACAGAACACCAACACACCGAGCAGCCGCAATAGCAGCGGCAGCAGTAGAATCGTCGATTCTCTTGACGAGTGGATCCTTGCGGACGGCGCCCACAATGAGCCTGCAGCGGCAGAACTCAGGAACTACATAAACACGACATTGCGGAGATTGGCGCAGCAGAGATACATTAACACCACTACCGGCAAGCGCCACCACTTTAGCGAAATGATACCTGTTCGCTGGATTGTCGGGTTCTCGCGCGGTAAGGACATGGGCAGCATTCTGAAGAAGCTTGTTCATCCGGGAGATACACTGTGGGCCGTGCCATTTTCACAACCAGAAGAAATGCCATGGGTCAAATGCGAGGAGCCAGAGGACATACTGGCATGTGCAAAGCAGACTCTCAGCTTTGAGAAAGACGGCGACTCGTTTGAGAGTGCGGGATTTGGCTCTCTTCCCGAGGTTCTGGACAAGTTGGCAGAGTCGGCCTCTGACAGCACTCTGAATGTTCTTTGTGGATCTCTCTATCTTGTGTCCGACCTGTACCGTGAGCTGCAGATCCAGCCCTTTGACGAGGAGTCCGAACGGCTATGAGATGTGGAAAGAATCCCGAAAATCAAGTAGTTTTAGGTTCATTTTGGCAGACTTGTTCTGATCATACATGGTTAAGTCACATACCTGTCACTCATTTAGTTTGTTGGTGTTGCATTGATTTTTCAAAAAATAAAAAATATAACATCCACTGACCGCCTCGTCTGATTTGCCCAGATCAGATCAAAGCATGTAATCAATTACTTCTGTTGATTTGAAACTTTTTTTTTCTCTTCCACATACTGAGGGATCTCAAAGAAAAAAAAGAGCAACAGGCTTGTCATTCGCTTTTTGTCTCGCTTTCGATTCTGCTCTATTGCAAACGCAGCTTTATTTTACCCATATACCGTTTTTCATTATAGTTCCTAGTCCACTGACGCAGCGAAATACCCCTTTTCATTATTGTTAATATTAAAGCAGAGCATTCGTTAGCTTTTTAAAAATGCCCAGAGCAAAGAGACTGCAGGTTGTATCACTCACGAGCGTGAAGAGCAGGGGGCGCGAAGGACGGGCGAAAACAATGGAGGCAGTCAAGGATGCGGTCGACACGTACGACTACATATGGATATTCTCGGTGTTCAATATGCGCAATCAGTATCTGAAGAAGGTGCGCAGCGAATTCAAGACAAGTCGGTTTTTCTTTGGCAGCAACCGCGTGATGGCCAAGGCGCTGGGAAACACACCAGAGGAGGAGCTGTCAGAGAACCTCCACAAGGTCAGCGAGGCGCTGAAGGGCGAGGTTGGTCTTCTGTTCACCAACCAGACAGTTGACTCTATTAGATCGTGGTTCAACGAGTTTTCGAAAGACGACTACGCACGCTCGGGCTGTGTGGCTACTGAGCGGATCGTCGTTCCTGCAGGCGAAGTGTTCCGCGGATACACAAAGGAGCCCTTCCCCAATAACATGGAGCCGCAGCTGCGTCAGCTTGGCATACCCACCCTGCTGCGCCAGGGCAAGATCACCATTGACTACGACTACACTATTTGTGAGGAGGGCGATGTGCTGACGCCGCAACAGTCCCACCTGCTCAAGCATTTCTGGATCAAAATGGCGATCTTCAAGGTCGAGCTTCTGGGCTGCTACCACAAAAACTCGGGCGAGTACATTGCTTACAACGAAACATCCGGCACGGGAAACAACAACGACAGCGATGGCGGTGACATGGAGTAGACTAAAAAGCAAAATTGCAACTTATTCTTCATGTGTTTTTTCATATATTACTTACAAATTACCTTTTAAAAAGGCTTTAAAAGTCCTTTTTCTCTATATCTGCGTGTTGCAAAAGAGATATTGGTTTTTTAATTGAGTAATTCTGGGATAAATATATTGCTAAAGACAATGGCTGGGATTCACTACAGCACAGACTTTCTATACAGTTGGACAAAAATATATTAAAGGACGAGTAAGGCAGTCACCAAAGAGAAAAAGGAAAAAACATGGACAAGATGCAGATAGTTTAGCTGTGCTGCTGTTGTTTGGGCTGCAACGATATGTCGTTGTCATTGTCGTTCTGTTGCTGCTCTTCGCTCATCCCATCAGTTGTGTGCTCTACTAGATCTGGCGGCTTGTCATTGTTTTCTGGCTTTTGTTCATGCTGTAGTGACAGTGTATCATGCTCCTTCTCCTCCTCAGTTGGCTGACCGTCGAATTCAATTGCATCACCACCAACATCGGTGGTAGCACTGCTAGCTTTCTCTGGTGAAAAGGTGGTAAGGGAGGGTGTAGGCGAGGACTTTCTCTCTGGCTGCTGTTCCTGAAGCGTCAAGTACGCCGGAGAATCGGAGCCGCCAGTCGGTTCGTTGTCCATGCCATCAACTGTATTGCTATTGTCGCCAATGTCGACGTAAGAACTGTAATCAAGTTCGACGTTAGGAATCGTGTCAATAGCAATAACATCTGCATCGGCAACATCAAGGTCTGCTGCTGCTGCTGCTGCTACGGGCGCTGACGTTACGAGAGGATCTTCAGCAGTAGTAATAACAACATCATCTGGCGAATCGTCACCGTTAACAGCATCAACTTCGTCCTCTACGGCAGCATCGGAAGCACCATCCACAGCCGGAGTGGACAATTCAGTTGAGCCAGTAGCAGGTTCGGCAGATGCACTGGCAGATGGTAACGACAGTAAAGACTTGGTCTGAGCTGGCTGAGGCTCTCTATCAGCAATATCTGACTCTAGTATATGTATATCCAGTCTGTTCTGGGCCCAAGGGATTCGCTTATCCGCACCCGAAAGAAGCTGCTCCATAAGATCAACCTGGCCTGGCCGAGCATTCCTATCTGCCCACGCATACTCGTCTTTGTCCTTTGTCGTTCTAAACGATCCACTGACAACCATCTCGGCCTCCTCCTCAGCCGAAGCCTTTATAAGCGAACACATGCGATCGACATATTGAGTAACACCGTCACCCGAAACACCGCCTGCAAGCGACGACCTGCCGGTGTACAGACTATCAACTGTGCTTGTGCCTTTTGTCTGCATGATATGATGCAGTATCCACCGAAGTGCTGAACCAGAGCTGTGGGGGACCTTGTAGGTGTTCGCTGGAGGACCAAAACCTTCAAGAGGTGTCGTCTCATGCAAATGCCCACCGCCTTCGCTATCCACAAATGCCCGCGCTACTTCATCAACGACCCCACGATGGCTAGCCCAAGGGTTGGACAGAAACAAAGAGTCGCATGGAACAATATCATGGGCCGTTATTCTACTTAAACGTCTGCGCATATTTTCCGTAAACCAATCGTCCGACCAATTTGGTTTTCCTGAGCCACGAAGACCGCTGGAAATAGGAACTGGGATGATCTCGGGCTCTTCCTCTTCTTGCTCGGAACCATCTGCACCCCACTCTGAATCCTCTGATACATCGGCTGAGTCAGTCTCGGGAGCTAATACAGCCTCTTTCGCCGTTTGACTGTTGTTGTTGTCAAGGTCGTCAGCAATGATGGAATTGCCTGCGATATTGACTGTAGACTGTGGCTGAATACTCTTTTCCTCTGGTAAATTGCCGTCAATATCTAGGTCCATATCCATGTCCACATCCATGTCCACATCCATTCCCATATCTATATCAACGAAATCGTCGTCAATGCTGACATCAGATCCAGGCACATCGTTGTTGTGATTTGTGGCAAGCTCAATTTCGTTGCGTTCCTCTTGTGCACGCTCTTTCTTTGCCTTCTCCTCTTCCTCTTTCATTTCTTTCTCGTCATCCACAGCTCGCCGACGCAGTACCTCTGGCGCATTATTCATCTCCTCAAGTGCCTTATACGCGGCATCGTCGTAGATATCCTGATACAAACCGTACCTGGCTTGCCGCCATATCTCCTCTGCGTCGCCAATAACATCGTGCTGTGCACCATCGCCAACCAAAAACATTGGCTTTCCAGGCTGAATACTGTCGGTTTGTGAGAGCTCGCTCTTAATGCGCTCAGGAGCAGGCATCAGTGCGGCATCAGGAATCTCAAAATCGGGCATAATCTCTTCAGGAGCGCAAGAGGGATCGAATTTAGTCGCAGGTCTAAAGAAACCATACAGAGCCTTGTCTGCTTTTACCGATGGCGGCAACGCTGACAACGAAGACGACGTTAGGTGTATGATCTGTGCAATTACGCTTTCAGGCGTTTCCTCTGCATCGTCCTCGACATCCTCATCAGGGCCAGATAGATGATCATCATGTGTTGATACGGAGGAATGTGTGTCTTCAGCCTCAGACATTATCCTGACTTCAGTATCATCTGAACTGTTCTTCCTTTCTGGTTCGCCATCGGTTTCTCCATGGCTTCCTATCTGCACCAGTGTCTCTTTAACAACAGACATTCCAGCTTTATCTTCTGGAATTTCAACAGGAACCAACGGTGGAAGATGCGATGGTATTGCGCCTTCGATCTCGTCGGATATACCCATATCACCATGAAGAAAGCAATTGAGATCCAAGCTGTCAATCATTGCCTCAATATCGTCGCTACACCCGTCAGTTGTATATACTGTACTCGCACCTTCGGCATCGCTGTGGGCGCCAGGATGTTGTCCCTGATGCCGAGCATCGATATCCATTGACAATAGCCTTTGGGAAAGCATGGAGTCTGTGGGCTGCGTTTCGACCCATGTCTCGCCGGTCAAGGCAGAGTCATCGTCTATACGGTCATGCTGTGCAGGGTTGCTATTAGGAGGCAAAGAATCACCATTCACTTTATTGCGAGCAGCGCTGGTGGGTTTTCCAAGTTCGCCCTTCCATTCCGATACCCACGCCATAGTCGATGTCCAGTCAATTCCTAGCTCATGCGATGTACAGTCCATAATATCAAAAAGATTGGGCTCTATCCGATTTGCAAAGTCAGTGTGCGCCCTACATGCCTCTCCAATGCGCATCAAATAGAGCCGTGCAATATCTGCAAGCATTGACAGCGATTTCGATGTAACCCGGTCGTAGCGCGTTGTCGCCGAAACAAGACTATGCATGGACCGCCGCATAAGTTCTTCATGATGTGACCGTCGGGAAGATGGCGTCTGCGTGTTGGAATAAATGCGTGGATCAACAAGAGGATTGAGCTTTGTGGCTAGCTGCCGCTTGGTACGGGAGCGGTACGAGTGCAGAAGCCTTTCTGACAGGCGTGGCAAACCAGCAGTAGGTCCCCGTCTATATCCAGTCGTGGTTGTGCCATTCCCGTTTGTTTTGTTCTTATCTTCTGCAGCCGGTTGTGTGCGCGAAATCAAAGTATCGGCGTCGCCAGAGGCGGGTGGTTCGCTTCTGGCATTCTGCTGTTTTGCTCGCCCTTCAAAATCGCTGCTGGCATCAGGTGTATGCACGCCCATTTCCATTCCGTCGCGTATGGGCTGTTTCTTCTCGGGCTTCAGACCTGCGGGTGGTTTATACGCCCCATAGTGGTATGAAGACATGGAAACTTGCGACGGTAGTCCTCCAATGCCCTTGTCTGACTGCTGTCCATTCATAACGATACCTGCCATTGTAGCCGCTTTCGACTCGGCGCCCTGTGCGCGTTTGGACGTAAAGTTCGCTCCTTCGTTAGTGCTGGCGTTTGTGTTACTGTAGCTGTAGCTGTTTTTGTTTCCTGGCGTGCCGTAAACAGAAGATGGGTCGCCCATACCAACGCGACAGAACAATATGTATTGATAGGCCCCCGAGCGGGCAATACGCAGATACCGCGAGAAAAGACGCTTTTTCTATCGAAATACTTTGCCGTGCTCAATGCTAAATATATACAATGCACTTTGAATGGAAAGAAAACCTTTGCAAAAAAAGCCTGCCTCTGAGAATTGCCAGAGCAAAATAAACAGACAATTAAAAGCGAGAATATTCGTGGTCTTGTCAAACTATCCAAAAAACGCGTCGACCATGAACGCAAGAGAAGAAACCAAACTTGAACACCAACGAATCAAAGATTGAAAAAAAAAGTAGAAGAAAAAAGACAGATTACAGAAATTGGACAAAAGAGCAAGACAAATAATATTAATAATAGGAGAGGAAAACAAACTCTAGAGCGGATAGAGCAAGGTTGTGCAAGAATAAAAGTGCGACAGACCAAGCGGTCAATTGGCGTCAAAAGAGTAATTACAGAAGAAAAAACCCGAATAACGTCACTTTTGCTCACTTTTTTTGACCACACAAAAACACGAGTAGAAATAAGTAGAATCTTTGCTGGACTGAGAGCTGTAAAACGGTTGGCTAGTATGGGAGGAAACACCATGCTCTTATTTTTTAAAGTACAGTCGAACTCTGAAAGCAACGTCTCTGAGTGCATATTTCTATAACAACTCAGAATTCTGTTCCAATGTTGAACACACGCAAGTCTCTCTAACCCATTATCCACTAAAGCATAGGATTATCCAGTCCGCCCACGCTTAAAGCTTCATCTGTAAAAGCATAATTTATTGCTGGCCAATCATTTTTCACGCAAAGCACATACTATTTAGGTGGAAACGTTGACCTTGCTGGTGCCGAAGAAAAACATTTTGCCACCATTATTATCATTTTCATCAACAGTAAATAATAAAAACCCATCTTCTCTTATGCCTCCGACTGTGATAATTTAAACTATTTCAATCGCCTCACAAATACGATTTATGCTGTAGCGCATAGGCTCATTAGACTCATCCGACTGTGTCTAACTTATCAACGATGCAAGAACATGCTTTTCTATCTTTGTTTCATGAATAACATCCTTTTTGACACACTTGTGTAAACTGATAGCAGCCATGTTTTACGATATACAAACAACGCACCAAGTAAAATAATATACTGAGTCTATTCGCCTACGTAGGCACAGTAAATGATTGAAGAAAAACATTAGAATGAAACACAGTTAAAGTGCTTTGGGGGATTATGCCCAATAATCTCATTGCTATATAAACTAAATTATGCTGAAACCATGCTTTCATCTGCATTAATCTATGCAACATACATTTATGCAATAACAAATGTCAACGTCAGCAGCATTAATAGTAAAGATTTAGAGTATATTATTTGGAAAAAACCTATTTATCGCTATTACTTTTCTATGACAAAATCATACATTTGTAAACGTATCAATATGCTCTGACATTACCATGTTGAAATAACAAATGCATTATGCTGAAATCATGCTTTCGTCTGCTTTAATCTATGCAAAATATATTTATGCAATGTTTCATCTACAACATTTAGTGAAAACCCCTTATTAATATATTTTATTTTGTTATTGGTATTAAAGAAAACCTAGGACTAAAACTAAAGAATATGCTGTTTTTATAGGGGAATCGCATAGGTTGTAAATAGTCATAATTCTATGGAGTCTTCATCCAGGTTTACAAACATTAAACGTTGATACAACATTTCTTAACAATAAAAACATTAAAAATAATACTTAAATAGCAAATATCGACATACTTCACACTTTTTTATTTTTATTTATTATTATTTTTATTCTGAATCATGGCTAGTGACATTGACATACAGGTGCTAAGTAGTACCTTTGGATTATATTGTAGGGTTGAGATTTTTTGGAGCACATATTGAAAAACATTGCTTACGATTCCAGGCATGCTTCTCGCTAAAAAAGCGCAAATGAATATGAAGCATGGCTGATGACTATTACAATTCACATGGTTGGATTGTTATTCCGCAGTCTTTAACGATTCTGCGACAGAATACATCCCCCTATATGGGATACGAACGACGTTAAATTCCTCCAAGAGGTAGGTGGTTGTAAATTGCTTGTGAGAATGTGAAAATTCTTTATTGTTATTTTTGAATATATACTAAATTTATTTGTGCTCTATTTTTTCTATTCCTTTGTATGTAAACGATAATCGGCGTCTGCCTTCTGCGCACCTTCGTCATGACCAATCTGGCATTATTCCTTACTGGCATTTTCCTTTGAACGCACAAGAAACACGCATGCACAACCCTATAACCTTATAGGAGTTTAACTGTACAGAGGATAGTGTTTGTGTCTGGAACATCCTTGTTTCTTTTTGTGGTAAATTGTAGTGCAAAGTATATCAAGTAGCGGGGAGCTGGGGAATACCAGTATGTCAGGCAACCGTACTCTGTAGCAGAAGATCGTTTATCTGGGAGCCAGCTCCTGTAGCTCCTGTTCGAACACCGATTCCCACTCTATACAGCTAAGAGGAAAGTGAAAGCTGTCCTTTTTGTTTGTGCCTTGGCAAAAACTAGCACAAAAAGCGGTCTTGTGACAGCTATTCTCATACTGTATCACAACAACGCAGTGTCAATACAATAAACTCTTCCACCACAAAAAACTGAAACGCCCTTCTTTCTTTCTTTTTCTTTTTCCACAACGCTGTATTTTATTTATTTTCTAGTGGCGATTAGATTCTTGTACATTTCCAGCACGTTCCACTCTTCTTTGACAATGAGAATTAGATCCGCCATAACAACTCTAGCAGCGGTCACTACTACATTTTTAGCAGCAGCAGCCACGTACGGACATAGTTCTGCACAAGCATACCCGCTCCCCGACCAACAACGGCAAGCGCATTTTGGGATACAGCAGCCACCCGCAACAGACGGAGTTGGACAATTGCCACCAGCAGAGATGAACGAGCCTTATATTTATGATGCAAACGCAACTGGCCCACCACAGCTAAGCGACGTGATAGCGAAGGAAAAGAGCGCAAGTATTGCTATCGATGCTATTCTGCGCAGCGAGTCACTTGTACGCGCAATCAGCGGAGATTCTGATGACTTTTCAAAGGGCCTGACGCTGCTTTTGCCAACAAACAAGGCCTTCCAGGCACTTGACGACATCCCCGACGGCATTGAGCTTGTAATGAAAAGACATTTTATTCCACAAGTTGTCACGCCCCAGATGATGGAGCATGGCACGACTGTCTTCTCATACGAGCGAACGGCTAGTCTGCGCTTCACTTCATCCCAGGACAAGGTATATGTGCAGGCAGACAGGAGAGCGCCTACTGCTGTGTATGGTACCGGTGTGCAGGCAGACAGTGGCACATACTTCCTTGTAGACGAGCTCTTTGTTTAGAGAGTAATAAGCATGTTTTTTTCTTTTTTTGTCGGGACCAGTACCAGCGTTGCGCTAACAATACATTTCGTTCAAAAAAAAAGAATGCTATCAGAATCATGAGGAGTGGGATAATTATTTTGGTAATAAAAATAGCAGATCTCGAACAGGGTGATATGGAAATTTTCAAAATGCATTACGAAAGCTAAATATTTTTTGATAAACAATGAATTTTCGGTTTCAAGAAAAACGGGGAGTTTCTCTTTGTAAATTTCGTTCTCATTTACTTTTTCTCTCGCTTTTTTTTAGATACACCACGCCAGGAACCTAATTTTCTCGTTTCCCAGAATCTTTTGAATAAAGCTTTACTCTATCATTTGCCCAGAGTTCATCGATAAAGCAGAGACCTGCTTTCTTTAGCTTTTATCAGTTGGCAACATCAAATGCAGGCTTATTCGTCCGGAATCACAGGTTCTTCGTCTGCTCATGGATTCAAAGGAGTCGTGGGCTCATTGAGGCAGACAGGCGTGGCTGTTCTTGCTGGCAAAAATGCGTGGACGCTTGGCGGCTTGTTGGACAAAAACGCACCTAGTGTATTTTCATCCGTTGCTTCCGCTCGAGATACAAAGCACTCTGTTGTTTGCATACCAATCGCTGCCGATCAGATTGCCATTGGATCATCGCCTTACACGCCTGTGGAGACAGCAGTCCAGAAAGCAAAAGTGTCGATTCTGAAATCGCAAACCGCGCTGCTTACGAGAAACAGTATCGGTCCTATGGGGCTAGGCATGCGTGCAAATAGAAAGCTGTCGACTGGGGGCAAATATAATCTGGTTTCACCTAAGATAAGGCCGTTTTCGACCCAAAGTCAGGTTTTGGGCTGGGGCGCACACACCGGCGCGGTTGGTGGATACGGCGACAAGAAAGGATCAAGCCCCTTCAGCGGCACAAGCGACTTTGCTGCCCAACGCAGACTGGCTTCATTGAAGAACGATGCCGAGTCCCAGTCATACAATGCGAGTATGCAAAACGAATACTATCGCGAGCTTCTGAGAACGGGTATAAATGGATCCAAGGCGCCATTGGTTATCACAAGGATCGAACAAGGCGAGTATGCTACTGACATTACCACACTTCAGCTGTACCTGTCAGCGCTTATGCAGATAAAAACAACCCCCGAAAGAGCTGCTTTGCGTCTAGTCGATATGCTTAAGAATCAGCCTCGGCTTGTTGCACAGCTTACTGGTTCTAGCGGAACTCATGGTATTGAAAAGCTTGTCCAAGCACTGTCAACCTCTAGAGCTGTTGATAGCATTGTGAAGGAAGGAGGGCCTCACACCGATGCTTCAAATGACGGTAACAAGCAAACTTTGGAAGATGGCATAATCAACCAGCTATCCGGCGAGAATAATCCTTTTGAAAGAAAAGACAAGAAGGGCGCTGGTACCTCCAACTCACCTGTTCATGTCGTACTACAACAGTCCCAGCAGTCTGTCGTTTGGAATGCGGTCAGATGGGTCCTCAGCACTGTTATATATGCATTCTGCATCCTCACCGTTACGAATATAATGTTTGAGTCAAGTCTGGCGAAGGCGGTGACAAAGACAGGAGATGTTGTCCCAAAGGCAGCAACAACCGACGTCCGCTTTGCCGACGTCCAAGGATGCGAGGAGGCAAAGGAGGAGCTGCAGGATCTGGTTGACTTTCTCAAGAACCCAAAGGACTTTTTGGAGATCGGGGGCAGGCTTCCAAAAGGCGTGCTGTTAACGGGCCCCCCTGGTACAGGAAAGACGCTCTTGGCTCGGGCGGTTGCTGGAGAGGCTGGGGTTCCTTTCTTTTTCATGAGTGGCAGCGAGTTTGACGAAATGTACGTTGGTGTCGGTGCCTCTGTCACTGGGGACACGATGGTCCTTGTGAAAGACGATGGCGGAACCAGGCTGGTGCCTATTGGTGACTACATTGACAGCTACTACCCAGACTCCCATGAGGGATATGTTATTCCAGCGGATGGCATCCAGACACTCGGGTACAATGGCTATGGCAAGCTGGATGGCTGCGCATGGAAGACTGTCCGTCAGGTCTATCGTCACAAGGTCAACGAAATATACGAGATAAAGTTTATGGGCGATACTGTTCGCACGACCGGCGATCACAGCGTCTTCATCCGCACTCCAGATGGTGTCAAAGCTGTGGAAGCTCGGGATCTTTGCGTGGGCGATAGCCTGGTTGATCTGCCTTATTCCAGATCTCCTGAGACATCGGCCAGGGCGTTCTTGGGAGCTACGAACAACCACAAAGGCAGCAACAACAACACACATGTACCAGCTCCTGTATCTCTTTTGGATCACAGCATGGACAGCAACATGCGCGCACATATACGCAGCTTCTGTCTTGAACAAGGCATCCCTGAAGAGGTATTTATTGCGCCTCGGCTTTCCAAGCTGTTTGGAATTTACGCGGCACGGGGCCAGATCTCAGGCCAGTCGATGCGTGTGGACTTTGACTGTTCTGAACATGAACTAATGAACGAGTTCTCTACGGATATGCAGGAGATATTCGGTGTACCTCCTGCAACCGCAACCAACGACGATTGTTTGAAGTCTCTCTCATATCCACTGCCAATCGGAATGCTCTTTGAGCGCCAGTGCGGCGGTCTTTCATCTACTAAGCACATTCCTGAGCTCCTTTGGGACGCTAAGCCAGAGCTGTTCCGATCATTCTTGGGCGGGTTCTTGGCAGGAAGCGGCGCAAAGCCTTACAGCAGCGGCACAGGCTCTGTCGTACGTTCAGCAGAAAGCGCTCTTCTGCGGGAGATTGCCTGGCTGGCGTCAATTCACAAGGTAGAGGCAGTGCTCACCAGCGAATCGAACAGCACCAAAGGCGATGACAGCAACAGCGGCAATGTGGGAGTGTGGAGACTGGAAATTGGATCCTCAACACGCAGTGTGCCGGTCAGAGGTGAAACTAGCGAGTCGCTACAGCACAAGAAGGCAGTGATTGAGAGCATTTCACGTGTGTCATTTAACGGCTACGTGTACGATTTCTGTGGCTGCGACAACGAGGCCTTCTTTGGTGGCAACAATCCAGTGCTCCTTCACAACAGCAGGATCCGCGCTCTTTTCTCCGAAGCGCGGAAGCATTCTCCCAGCATTGTCTTTATTGACGAGATTGACTCGATCGGATCGAGACGCAGCACACGCGACCAGTCAAGCATAAAGCAGACGCTCAATCAGCTGCTGGTTGATTTGGACGGCTTTGCGCAGAACGAGGGGGTGATATTTATAGCGGCAACCAACTTCCCCGAGGTGCTTGATCCAGCTCTTACACGCCCAGGACGCTTCGATCGCGTTGTGCAAGTTCCGCTTCCAGATGTGCGTGGACGTGTGGCGATCCTCAAGACCCATGCCAAGAGTATCCAGCTTGCGCCCGATGTGGATCTCAACGTTGTTGCGCGCGGTACGCCTGGGTTCTCGGGAGCTGAGCTGCAGAACCTTCTCAACATTGCGGCCATTGAGGCGACAAAGCAGAGCGCAAAGAAAGTCAACAACAGGCATCTGGACTTTGCAAAGGACCGTATCATCATGGGCAGCGAGCGCAAGTCTGCAGTCATCACCCCCGAAAACAAGCTGGCCACCGCGTACCACGAGGGAGGACACACCATTGCGGCCATGTACACGGCTGGAGCTATGCCGCTCCACAAGGTGACTGTGATGCCCCGCGGCCATGCGCTTGGTGTCACGGTGCAGCTGCCCGAGAACGACAGGGAGTCGGTGACCAAGTCCGAGTATCTTGCCGAGCTTGACGTGTGCATGGGCGGCCGCGCAGCAGAAGAGCTGGTCTATGGCCTTGAGAAGGTTACTTCCGGGTGCACAAGCGATCTGCGCCGCGCTACCAAGGTTGCAACCGCCATGGTGTCAGAGTTCGGCATGAGCGAGAAGATTGGCATGGTTTCATACGACAACGACGACAAATCCAAGCTCTCGAGCACACTGCGGCAGACCATCGACAGCGAAGTGCGTGCGCTCAACGAGGAGTCGAACAAGCGTGTCATGAAGCTGCTGAGCGACCATCGCGAGGAGCTGGATCGCCTGGCCAAGGCGCTTGTCGAATACGAAACGCTGGACAAGGAAGAGATTGAGCGTGCGGTCAAGGGTCTTCCTATCAAGCGAGACGTCTTTTCAGAGCCCAAAAGCAGTTGAAGGAAAAATCTAACAAGGGGATTTTTATACACAATAGGTTTTTAATTTCTATTACTTTTCAACGTCTATACGTTCAAAAATACAACATTGCCGTATTTAGCATATTAACATATATCGCTACTTGCAAAAATGTTAACATCTGAAAAACAACATTTCTAACAAAAACAGTAGGTATAACCATCTGCGAAGAACAATTTAGTAGTGCTTATTGTGACAATCGTTTCACGCATTTCAGGAGTATTTGCATTTTGGTTTTGTTAATATTAAGTGTAGCATTGCAAAGTATCTGAAAAATAGAACAGAGCCGGAACCTGGTAATGCAAAAAAAAAACACACCACCAGCCAAATCCATAAAAAAGAACACTATGCTTGCTTCCCGATGCTGGGTGCAACAAGTGCAACTGCAACATCCGGTCGCTCTGCCAAGCAAGACGGGGTGTGGATAAGAAATGGAGTAGCATAGCAACGGCCACTTCCTCTCCATTCCCCAAAAAGAGGGGAGGTTTTAGCGCTTCTACATGATAAAATGCAAACAAGTTATTTACATGGCAAATTAGTACTTGCAGCGTCTCCTAGGCTTTCATAAAGATAACAGCAAATGTGGAAAAGGAAGAAGAGATTGCGCATTCTCCTCTTTCGCGTGATAGCAAGAGTGGTATCAAAAGGAAAAGATGTAGACGACTATGTTGTTTGGCTAGGAGCACAATATATGCCACAGCAGCTTCTAGCATGTGTTGATCCAGAAGTAGCATTGAGATAATGGGCTCAACGCAGCATAAACAAGATAACACGAGCAAGGAAAGAATTCATGGCACTATAGTCAGGCTACATCTAATCCTCTCAATCGAAACATTAATGTTACAAGCGAGCCCTGTCTCCTGTTCGGAAAAATAGGGGTTTCCTCGCTTGCTCGACCAAGCAAATGTTCAAAGCATCTGGTCGATTTTATCCCCTCAAAAAAGTTGAGAGAGCAATATGAATTCTGGTCTACCTTCTCAAAGCCAATGGCGTTGGCGTTCTCGCGGAAGCACTGGCGGCAGAGGTCCAGGCCGTACTTGCGGATCAGACCAGCACGGTGGGTGCAGATGCGGCACTGGCGGCTACCCTTTCCGTAACGGCGGGGGTGAGAGAACCAAATGTTGGAGTGAGCCATTTTGATGTTTTAGTTCCGAAAATGTCTTGCTTTAATTAGCGATCCTTTTTTAAACGACAAAGAAGGGCGAGTGTGGAGAAGGAAGGAATCTCTCGAATCTCGTCGTCAATTTGGTTGCTTTACTCTTTTTCCTTGCGTCCAGCAGAATGAAATATTTTTCACCCTTTCTTCCATGCATTTCCTTAGGCTTGTTTTTTATTTGGTGCAAAAAAAGATAAATAAGCAACAAAATGATCGGTGATTTCTGTTACACGATCAACACTGATCTATTGCACGTGATTCGACTTTAGGGAAATTTTGCTGGATCTGCTTTTGATTTGAAACCTCATTGGCACCAACCCGTTTATCAAAAGAGAATATTTACTAGATGCAATTGAAAAATCAGATACACTACAACAATGCTGTTAGGACAAAAAGCACGGTGCTTGTCAGAGGCCAATGCCTATGGACTCCACATACTCATCGACACCGCCGTCCAGCTGTGTAAGCGTGCCGTCCTGCAGCAGATAGCTGTAGTCGGCGGTTTCGCGCAGAAAGTGGCGGTCGTGCGAGACGAGGACCACAGTGCCTTCGTACTCGTTGATCGCCGTGATCAAGCCCTGGACCGCATGCATGTCAAGGTGGTTTGTCACCTCATCGAGCAGAAGCAAGTGCGGGTTCGAGAAGAGCATCAGCGCCAAGGCCATCCGGGCGCGCTGGCCTCCGCTGAGCGTGTGGATCGGCCGTGTTGCCAGATCGCCACTGAGCTCGAAAGAGCCTAGCCACTTGCGCGCCTCGCTCTCCTTCACGCTGTTGCTGGTGTTCATCAGCACTCTGAGTCCAGAGAGACCCTCGGTGGAAAGCTCGTCGACAAGGTGCTGTGTGAAGTGGCCGATTCGCAAGCGCGCATGGCGCTCGACATTGCCCTTGGTTGGCATTAGACTGCCCCGGATGGTGTTTACCAGCGTCGACTTGCCGCAGCCGTTGAGACCGATGATTGAAATATGGTCGCCCATCATGATGCTTAGATCGATATTCTTCAGTATAGCGCTGGGCTGGTCGCCGTATCCAAAGCAGACTCCGTCCAGCGCAACCAGCGGGCCTGTGGAATTGCGCAATGGCTCAGGCTGTGGCAAACTAAAGTCGACGCTCTTCTCCTGGCGCTCGAGTTTGAGTTCGGGACGCATCGTTTCGTGGAATCCAGCCCAGTACGAAAGCTTGAAGCGCTTGCCGTCCTCGGTCTTGTCAAGCCCAGCAAGCCGGTCAAGCTTCTTCTTGCGCGATGCCACCTGGCCCAGCACCTTGGAGTCATTTGTTGAGCGCGCATGCTTGGTAAAGTTTTCTATGGACTTTTTGACATGCTCCCTGCGACGCTCTAGCGCGGCAAACTGGCGCTCTTTCTTCTTGCGGTACTCGTCTTCTGTCTGCTCGTACTCGTCGTAGTTGCCAGGGTGGTAGGTGAGTTGTCTGTCCTTGAGACGGATGATCTCTTGGGAGATGGCATTCAGAAAGTCGTGGTCGTGCGAGACACAGACGATTGTGATGTCCTCGAGCGAGATAAGATAGTCCTGCAGCCACGCAATGGCTGCAAGGTCAAGATGGTTGGTGCACTCGTCGAGCAGGAGGACGTCAGGCTCGACAAACATTGCCTTTGCTAGCGCAACACGCATGCGCCAGCCTCCAGAAAGCGCACTGACCGGACCGTCCTGCTGCTCCTTTGCAATGTCGAGACCGTCGAGAATGGCGCGGGCCCTTGCTTCGGCCGAATGAGCGTCTATCTGGTCAAGCTCCGAGTACAGGGTATCGAGCACGCTGGAGGCAACATCGCCATCTGTCTTACCGCCACGATAGAGCCCCGCTCGAATATCCGAAACGACGGTTTTCTCCATTTTAAGCGCGGATTCACGGGCTATTCGACCGCGCTTGCCGCTGCGAAGCGTTGCGGTTTTGTGCGCTGTATTGAGTTTTTCGTTGGCTAGTCGCGAGATATACCCTTCAAGCGCCGCGTGCAGCAAGTCGGGCGCCTTTAGTCCTGCCTCAATCGACCGGACATTGCACATGCGCTTTTCGCGTTGTTCGTCAGCAGCAAGCACAGAGTCGATAACGGTGGTGCCAACATCCAGAATGTCCAGTTGCTGGATATACAGCGTGCGGATGTTCTCCGGAAACCCAACGAGCGAGCCGTTGCCGATGACGGAGAGAAGTGTCGACTTGCCGGTACCGTTGCGGCCGACCATTCCGTAGCGGTACCCGGCCTTTAGCCACAGACGAGCATCGACAATGAGCTCGCGATTGTCAACAATTATGTTAACACCCTTCAGATCAACATCCTTCGACATGGTGACAAGCGTCTCCGTGTGGAAGCGCGACTGCTGGGAGAATGCTTGGATTACTGGGGTCCTAGCTATCTGGGCAGATGCAGCGGCCTTCTTTGGCTCAGGGGAAGTGGCTGCTGCTGTCGTTGTCGCTCCCGTCTTGTCAGCGACTTGCTGCTTTTTGGCGCTAGGCTGGCTGGATGGAGCAGAAGTCCCGGAAGTCTGAGCGGGAGCCGTTGGGCTTTTTGGCAAGGTAATTGGAGCGCCTGCCTTGGGGATTGCTGGTGCACGAGGCAGCAACACGGGCTCGACCTGGACATCGCTTGTTTTGCTCTTGCCACTGTTTTTGGAGCCAGCATGGATGGAGAGCTTGGCAAACATCGCGTCAATGTCGGCATCACTCATCCCTGCGTCAGCAAGAAACGGCTCAGTTGCATCGCGCAGAGCTTCTGGGTTGGAGTCTTCCTCGATTAGGCTGTTGAGGTAATCAACCGTGTCCTGATCAAGAGCCTCCTGCACTGCAACAGGAGCCGCTTCAAGAAGAATCTTGATGTTGAGCATCGAATAGAGAAGATTGAGAAGAGGTCAATTGGTCTTTAGTAATACAATAAATGCAACACAAAGACAAGAGAAGAAAAGAGTAGACGAGCTTTTACTGGCTGCTAGCGATTGTAAATTAAAGCGTATGTAGAAAGAAAAACCATGCGATAGTGATATCCACAAACCAAGAAAAAAAACAGGATAGTTCAAAATGGCAAGAGCATGTACATATATTTTATACCCGTATAGACGAGTCTTCAAGATGCTCTAATGTTGAAAAAGTAATAGCAGCAAGAGATGGATAAAATGGATGATCAGCTGCGGTTTGGCCAGCCTTACAAAATAAGGATAAAAATACGAAATATCTGTGCCGCAGCAAGATGAGGAAAATGTATTAAAGTAGTATTTCTCTCCAGCCAATTTGTCTCAAATAATAATAGCATTGCTGCTCAATGTTTTTGAAATCCTTGGGCATCTACAAATGTAAACAAACGTGTGCTTTTCCCTGCCGCAGCACAGAAAGAAAATGCTATTCGAAATAACATGCACACATTGATAAACATATAATAATATGGTTTAGAGCCCAGCTTTATCTACGGAAATTAAATTTGGTTTTCAAAGCACTATCCGAAGTGCCCTGTGCTCAGGTATCCGCAACAGACGAGTTGCAAAAAGAGATGGCTGGCTAGTCGCGGTCCATTTACAATCCTTTTCCTTTGACCGAGCCGACTCGATGAGCCAAATGTCAAGGTATGGCATAATGCAGAGCGTAGGCTTCTGCCATTGAGGAGGGGGGGTTCAGTAGAGGGGGTGGCGGTGGATCGTGCCCCTTCTTTTGGAGTCTATGGACAGTAGCGGTCTGGCATGGGAAATGTCGAGACGCTGCTGCCGCTGCTGTTTACTTTTCCTACTGCGTGGAATCGCCGGCGCTGGGCCAGTCAAAGGCGAGGGGTTTTATGCCCTGACTGCGGTCTGTGTACTTTAAGGAAGACAGCCAATCACAGCAGCTTGGACACTATCGCGCACTACACCTAGAGATGCTGCGCTGCAAGGTCAGGGTTTATTTCTCCTCTTTCTCTCAGCATACACGCTCACTCTCACATAGAGCTTTTGGTGTTGCAATTCGCGCTTTGCTTGCTGGCAAAACATAGACAGACGCCCAGGAAGGGCCAGCAATTAAAACTCCACCCAGCAGCGCACCACACGCCCTGAGAGCAAATCGCTCCCTTCTTCTCTTCTGGAACCTGTATGCTTTAGTATTATTAACCAAACTGCGTTTTGCTTGTTGCCAGCTCCCTCTTTATTTCGCTGCTGCTCTCCCCCATCTCTGCGTCAAAGCGTCCGTGTTTAGCACATCTCTCCTTGTTTTGTTTTGTTTTGTTCTGTTCTGTTTCATTTCAGTTTGTTGTTTCTATCAGCTCGTGTGCTGCACTTCTTGGGCTTACTTGTTGATTAGCTCCCTCCTTTTTGGCGCCCTTTTCTCTTGCGCATTCTCGCTGAAAGAAGGGACGGCAGTGCTGACGAAAAAGAAAGCTAATAGGCGTGCTAGTCGGATACAGAAAGAAAATAAGCAATAAAACATTGGGCAGTATCTGCTGCTGTTGTTGTTGCTCCAAGTTGTCGCCCAGGCCTTTAGTCCCGCAAAGAGGCAAATAGACAGGACGCTGTTATTCTTGTGTCTTTGCAAGTCCAAACACAGCACGCATTCGATACAGCCTATTTGCTTATTTGTTTCTTTCTGCTGCTGACAACAGATCTTCGCTCTGCTTCGGTTTCCTGACAGCTAGGCCCTCATACTTTCTGCCAAACAGACCACCGATTTGTCTTCTGGAAGCAAGGAAAGAGGGAAATCCTGCTACTAACTTTGTCAGACACGCTGTCAAACAGAAAGGAAAAAAACAGGGAGTGAATAAGCAAGGACACTTGCGTACCTTTGGCGTTTATTTACCTTTTTCCACCTTTATACTTTCTTATTATCCTTGTCTGCTTTTATTTCTCGTTTTATATTTTCGCTCTTCTTTATTCTCTTTCGGCAAAACAGAGACAGTCGGGCTTTCTTTAAATCAAAACGACGATAAACATAGCTCATATACACGCACGCTACAGCACACTACAACATAAACCCATTCATTTTCATTATATATTATTCTTATTTCGGACGTGTGTCGTCAGTCGCCACTCAAACGCACAGTCTCCTTCGCACTTGCAAAATCGAGCTTCTTGCATCGCCCACAGTCACATAGTGTGCATTCCGTATTGTATCCGCCAACAGCCACATCCATTATACTCATAGTTCCATTGCCCGCTAGCCCCATACGCTCTAGCGTGCATCCCGAGCAAGTATTGTTTAGGGCGTAGAAGCAGCAGCCGTCTTTCCGTCTTGCGTCAGTAGCTGTTGTTTGTATTATTGTACAACACACACAAAAGAAGAAAAAAATAGACACACATACATCTTGCACGTAGAAAGTGTCGGAAGCAGTGTCTCTTCACAATCAAGCACAGGCGCGTGGAGAAGCTATGCCCTTCCGTCAACAGTATCCACGCAAAACACGCCGCCAGAGTAACGACTCGGACAGTGATTTTGATCCGTCGGATGGTGAAGACGTTCCCGAATCTGTTGTTGGACCAATGGAAATACCTAGGTCTCCGTCCCATCCGTCATCCTCGCGGATTGGCTCTACACCGGTACGTATTCTAGTTCAGATTGTTTTTGAAGCTGGCAATTGTTTTGGCAGAACGAACAGCCACATGTACTTTTTTTCCACCATGTCTGTGCCGCCGTTTTTTCTTGCTTGTTTTGGATGCCTGTCTTTTTCTTGGTTTAGGCCAAGACAGTGAGAAAAAAAGAAAAAAATAGAGTACAATAGCCGCTTAAAAAGAACCGGCTACAAAGACAGATGTGGAGGCTGTCTGCCAAATAGACTTGCAGGCACCAATTGTTTGACCACAGCCCAAACCCCCCGTTTTCCACGGCTTTAAATTATTCTCCTCGTGCACATACGGTCCTATCGGTCAGCTGAGAGGCGAATTAAATATTCTTCATGCTGCACCATAAAGCCCTTTGTAGCCCAGATTCTTGCATACCGCTTTCCTGGGGAGAAGCAAAAGTGAAGCATTACTAATGAACAGAGCCTCTCTCTGTTACTCTACCAATTTGTTTCTTACATCCAACAAAAAACCTCACCACAACATCATCATTTTGTAGGGCATGAAGGCACCAACGCATATTGATTTTTCATCTGGAGCGCATTTCTCGCGCCAACCAAACCAGAGTGGCTCTGCACCACAGCAGCACCAGCGGCACTCCAAATTTGGGTTTTCAGGCAAACCCAGCGAGCCCAAATGGCCTCAGATGCTGTACAAGCAATGGTTTGGGGCAATTGCTGAGGGCCGCTCCATCCAAGTGCACTCTATTCTTGCCGACCACCCCGAGGTTCTGAACATGCGGCGACGCGAATCAACGCCGTTCCACATGGCACTCACACATATTGCGTCCGAATGGCTTGGAAACGACACCACAGGAATGGACGGACTCCAGGTCGCCATAATGGGCTACAAGAATGCGTACGCAAACTGGCGGCTGGGAAACGGAGCCCAGACCGAGCAGATGGCATCGATGTCTGCCGACCAGATGAAGGAGCATGTGGCTGTGCGCGAGGTCATCCTTGGCGCGCTGATTGACTCTATCTCGCCCGAGCAGCTCGATTCGCACTTTTTTGGCCGCCAGAGGAACACCACACTGCATCTCGCTGCCTTTTACAATGACGCAAATCTTGTTGAGCGGCTGTTGAGACAAGGCGCCGCTGTGGATATCCCCAATCGCATGGGCTTTCTGCCCAGCGGGATAACCAACGACAAGCCTACGTTGCAGTGGTTGGCCATGTATCAAGGTCAGGTACGTGGAACAAGGTACCAGTCTCCCCAAGCAGCCTCCATGCCACAGGAGCGGTCTATGCATTACTATTCACCAGATGACACCCCCGAAAGCGACCATTATATGGACGAAGCCGACGGTGCAGATGTATTGGACCCATCGCCAATGTCTGTTCCAGACAGTCCCCGAACCAAGGCTGCTGAAGAGGAATTCAATATTGGCGCATATGATCAGTTCAGTGAAAATGGCGATATGGTTTCCGAGTCTTCGTATATCAAGCAGTTTGCTGACAGTATCCGCGAAATGAATCCACCGACTCCGGAAGGCTCCCCTGAACGGATAGAGTCTAGCTATGCAGATGACGGGTTTGACAATAAGGATTCTGACAGTGATTCGTCGGAAGATGATCAGACGGACAGTGGATCTGTTGTATCTTCCAGCGACAGAAGTAGTCTTGGGCTTGGTGGCATCAAGGGGAATCAATCTGCAAAATCGCTTGATTCTGCACCCATGCGCAAGCGTGCGCTCGAAAACTCGCTGTACAACAAGGATAACAGTCGACCAAACAGCAGAGGCTCCAATGTCAGTAATAGCAACCATTCTGGGAAACCCGATTCGCCCAGTAGCCTTCACCATCCGATGTCCAGCAACGGATCATTCCACACTGCCAACGGTGTAGCGTTTAGCGATGGTATTGTTAGTCCAGCGGCAAATGCAGACTTTGACGACAATGATATGGAAGATGAAGGCCAGCAGGGTTCTGCTCCTTCCGACAGCGCAAACTCGACGATGCGCTTGAAAGAGGATCTAAGCTCGCTGGATGTCAGTAAGCTCGAGGATATTTTCAGCGATGACGACGAGATGGTCCAGTTTGAACCGTCGTACTATCGCTCGGGGTCGGGTCTTTCTAGTACCAATGGCGGCGTTTCAAAGAATGATCGCAGCTCACCGGCAAAGCATACATCGTTTGTTTCTTCTGACTCGTCTTCAGGATCGATTAACATGCGCTCGCTCAACAACGCAATGGCAATGGCATCTTTGACTTCAAAAACGACTACGCCTGCTAGTACTGCTATTTCAGCATTCCCCGTTATGATACATGAAAGTGGGTCTCGTGGCATTGACGACAGCGGTCGGCCGTTGAAGGCGCTTGAGCAACTGAAGCAGCATGATAACGCCTCCAAGGGCGATAGTAACTCGAAGAGACCTGCGAGCCCGTTCCTCCTTCGCGACTCGTTGTATGAGATGATCATGGGTAAGACAACGACCAGCAGACAAAGCAGTCTTGCCAGCGTTGGCTCGTCAAACAGTATTGCTTATTCAAACACCTCGACTGTCAATGTTGCGAAGGACAGTCAGTCATCAAGTGGCCCTATGCCTATCTCTCCAACGTCGCCAACGTCGCCAAACTCGCATGTGAGTCCATCCAGCACCACATTTGACGGAAGCAGTGGCTCCCCTTCACAGACTGTCATTTCCTCGCCAACAAACGACACTGGCTTTGGCACCACGTCTAATCTTGCACCGCAAGTGCCTGAGACTGTAAAGGAGAACTCAAGCTCAAAGTCAGGACGCGATGCTGGTGCATTGAGCAGATCGTTGACTCAACCGAACGTCAAGCGCTCAGATCCTATATCGAACACGCACAGTAGTGGCATTCATCACCGCATGGTTGAAGATGATCATGATATGACGGCTGGCGATTTCGAGGTAGATGATGCGATTAGTTCGCGCTCAAGCTCACCAGTTGCAGCACCTCGTCCGACTGCAGCTTCACTATTTGCAATGCCAGATGAACTGCTTGCTCCAAATGTTGATGCTGAGACGATCAATCTCGAAAATATGGCTAGTGCTTACGCTGGCGATGACAACAATGTTTCATCTTCTGACCAAGATTCGCCAGAGTTTCACACTCCAACTGTTGCAGAGCCTGAATATAAAGACGATGACAATGCCTTTCCTTCACTTCCTTCGTCTGATTTCAACGCTGGGAGAATTGGAAGGCGTCAGGGTCGTGCAACAGCAGAGCTGCTTGGTGACGAAGAATCCGGGTTTAGCTCAGAACCGACTTTCTCGTTTGTCAAGCAAAAGATGTCCATGGAGAACGTTGATGACAAACCACTCAAGAAGGAAGCCAGCGATAATGAGCTAGAGTCGCCCACAATTGAGCCGTCCGAGCTCCCTGCCGATGTGCCCCTTACTAGAGACAAACGAGACCAGTATCTGCAGACGTTGATCAACCGGAACACCATGCGCAGTGGATCTCCTGGCAAACGAAGCGCACGAATGGGCATTGCCAATGCTATCAGAGCGGATATGCCAACACGGTCCAACGGTGCGAGCGATGGTGTTGAAAGCAGCGATGATGGAGATGCCGATAGTATCACTGCTAATCAGCCTTCTGCCGCGTTTAGCCATTATAGGCACTCGTATAAGCGAAGCGAAAGTGCATTGGATTTTATGCATACGCGGAGCCCAAGCGCATTGGGTGTACGCAGCCGCGATGCTGATGTTGGTCTTCGCGGTTCACCCTCCAAGCACAACAGAGAAGCATCGGTCCCTAGCACTACTCCAACTATTGGTCGCACGCGCTCTAACACGCTTGCAAATATTGCGTCCAATCTTGCTTCGAGCCCATCGCAGCCTCTTCCACGACCAGCATCGTCTGCCAGGAAGGTCTCGCCGTCTTTAGCTAGTTTGAAGACACGCAACTTAGTGTCTAACTCGCCTGCAAAGTTCACTACTGGTCATACGCCAGAGAAAACACCGACACCGGATTCTGTTGAGGACTTTTCGCCTACTTTTAGCTACTCTCCTTTGCTCAACAGCAGCCGCATTCGTGCGATGAGCACGCCTGTCGATGCCGTTCCACCACAAGTGCAAGTGGTTGGTAGGAATGGAGAAAACGCGCGATCGGCCAAGCCATTGTCGCTCTTGTCAGGCACTAGCACGGCACGCATTGGGCGCGTTGCTGCATTGTCGCAGAACTTTGAGCGCCAGGTTGGTGCTTCGCCCCCGAAGCTTACTATCTCTATGCGCTCTGTGACTGCAGCCGTCGCTGAAATGGAGTTTAAGGAAAAGGGCGGGACTGGAGTTGTGTCAGCGCCGCTGGGAGGATTGGCCAAGGGCTTTTCCAGACCTGCTGCCCGGTCCAACAGCATATCCAGCTCACATAGTGCTGGCGGTCATGGTCAGTCGATGACAGCCGCCGGAGAGAGCGCAGGTACACACGAAGAACATGAGAACAATGGCGGCGATAAAGATGTTCCTGATGGTGAGGACGACAAGCAATCTGGCGATGCTAATGACTATGGTGCCGGCGGTGGCACTGGTGGTGATACTGGTGGCACCGGTGCGGGTGGTGCTGGCAACAATAGCGGAGGCGACGATGACAAGCCGAGTCCAAACCCGCGTGCGGCTATCCTTGACTCTGTTGGTACGGACAGCAATGGCAGCACTTCTACGCACACGAGCAGTCCTGTTCCAGGCCGAGGACTAGCAGCCAATCTCAGAGACTCTCCGTCCATGCTTTTTGATTCTCGTGGGTCCAGCGACCATGTTGGATCGTCGATATTCTCATCCACCGAATCGAAAAGCTCATCGAGCAAAGAGATGCTGCATCAGTCTGATCCTACCCAGATGAACACCCATGCGGCTGCACGCCCCGATCCAGAAACAGAGCGCAAAAAGCGGTTCCGTGAGCTTGCCAACAGACGCAAGAGCGGCACTCTTGAGCGTATCAGCAACCGTGGTTTTGTGAAGAGTCGCAAGGCACTGTTGACGTCCAGCGACTCTAACGTCCAATCGCCACCGCAGTCGTCTGGCAGATCATCAGCCAAGTCGCGGAAGGCCAGAGCACAGCTTGCTTCGTCAGATGCCGGGCCCAGCAGAGCATCAAGCAAAGGCTCAGCCCATGCATCTAGCAGTCGACACCAACCACGTTCGCGTATTGAATCGCGGAGCGACAAGAACGACGATGGGAAGGCAATTGCTTCAACATCAGCTGCTGCTGCCGATACCGCCTCATTTTCTTTTTTAGGGCGTCGGGGTGAAGAGCAAGCGTCAGGATCCGGCGGTTCTAGCATAGCTGCTGCCACGAGATCTGCACAAGTAAACATAGCGCCTGTAGGTGTCGATAGACCCCTTTCTAGGAGCCATGCTGCTCTTCCCCCGCCAGATGAACGAACTGGTTTTGCCCAGGATGAGAGCACCCCGATGGATGAGAATTTGGGGCTTGCTGTCGTTGCCTCTACTTCAGAACATCCTCTGGAGTCTGCACTCCAGCACTCTTTACGTGTGGAATCTGATAACGCTGCTATTCTATCGCGTGGTAGTAGCGGTGGCAAGTCTGGATTTGGAAGCGGTTCTGGCGAGGACTCTTCGCTCCACATTCTTTCGTCTCTCGACACGCTAAGCACACCCGAGTCTACTCCGCTTGATAGCGCACCGGAAAACACTAATGTAGGGCTCCTTGCACAATACAATATGAACCCGAAGCGCTTTGAACGGCGCATGAAGGGGCGTCTTTCGGACAAGGGAAAAAACACGTACTACTCTTCTGAGAGAGACGCAAGGGCGCAATTTGAAAGAGCTGGCGATGCCTCAAGCAATCCTCCTCCACAACCTGCTTCAGATGTTGATCTTGGGTTTCGCACCATCAGCGACACAGAGGACGATCCTTATGCCATAGATCCTGAGCAGAACCGGAATGACTTGCTGCAAGAGACTGATGCGCCAGAGACATCCGGCGTGACACAATCCGGTGAGCACCAGAGCGAAGGCGGTGTCGAAACCGTGGAGTTTCATACGCTAATGCCATCACGTCCTCGTTATAACACCAAGTCTCTATTTGGTTTGTCCACGGTCGAGGAAGAGGACGAGGAGAGCAGAGGGGCCAGTATCGCTGTTAGTGATATACAAAAGATATCCTCTGTCGAACAAACTGCCAATTCTGGCGAGGTGCTCGGTCATTCATCAAGGCAAAGCCTTAATAAGAATCGGTCTCAAGACTCGTGGCTTAATGATATAGAAGTACGTCATGACGCTGAGCCGAGTGACAGCTCTGAGGTGGATGACCACGGTTCAAGGACTAAGCCGCTGCGTGGGCTTCGTGCGGCAATTGAACAGATCCAGCGCAACAGACAGTTGGCGCCGGTGTACCAAGGTCTTGGTTCGACTGGGATTCCGGAGGCAGACCAAATTGATCCGCCCAGATCGCCACGCTCTCCTGCATTTTCAGGGTTTGGTGGTGCAAGCTCGGGGTCGTTTATCCTTGACGATGACTCCCAGTCACGCACCCCTTCACTTAGTTCGAACTCGTATGATCCTAACGTGATCTTCGGATACACGTCCGAGGAAAACAGCACCATGGCCAGCCGCAGCAGCTTTGAGCGCAGTGATCTTTTTGGCTCTAACCGGCCTGGTTCCGCTGCGAGTCATGTAATCTACATGCAACCGCTGGATGTGCCTGAGACAGAGACAGGTCAGCTGCCTGAAAATGATCCTCGTTCTAGGGCACCTGTTCCATCGACAAGCCGTGGTGGTCCTCGCAGACGTCTAGAGAAGAGCTCGCTCTCGAACCTTAGCTTTGAAAAGGCCGACGACGAAGCAAGCAGCAATGGCTCCAACAGCATTGGTAAGGGCAAAGGTGTTGACAAGGGCAAGGGCAAGAGCGTGGACAAAGGGAAGGGTGTAGAATCAAGACAAACTAGAATTCCTGAAATGGAACAGGTCAATCCGCCAGTTGTTAGTCGTCCCACGCATGTGACCACGGTTGATGAGCTTGAAGCAGATTTATCGCCCGATGAAGAGCCTATCCCCAAGATCTTGTTTCTGCACTCACAGGACTTTGATGGTTATCGACCAGCAGGGCTTGAGATACGCGACTTTCTAGAGGAGATGCGCCAGGAGAGGAAGAAGAAGAAGGATGCTGCGAAGAAGGGAATCAAACTGCCGCGTGAGAAGCCTAAGGAGCTTCTTTCGCCGCTCTGGTTTATGGAAAACAGCTTTATCGATCCGCTGACGCCCAGGGAGATGCAATGGCTTCTTGCAGAGCGTGACAGACTGATGATTCGGGATCTTCGCGATAACCGAGTCACCGAGCATCCCGAGCTTAAGCGCACGCTAGATCCTGCTCCTTCGATATCGTCGCTTCGTCTGCGTGAGGAGCTGGATGCTACGATGGCTGAAGATGACGCACAGCTGTCATCGGTGGCTAGTCGAGGCACAATCAAGCCTCTGAGCAAGCGGCCTCGGATGTCAGATATACAGGGAATGTTTGAAGAGCCAGGCGCTAAGGTTCCTGACGATGAAGGTTCTGTCGATGGCAAGAAGGGGCGCAGATCGTTTTTGGATAGCGTAGAGATCCCGGTGTCTGAATCTGAAAGCGGCAGCGACAGCGACGGTAGTGTCGACCAGGCCCAAGGCCAGAGGCAGTCATTCTACGACGAGGCGTTTGTGTCGCCGATTTCACAAGAGTTCCAGGTGGCAGGCGACAAAGACCATCCTATTCCCGAATACGATCCGTCACTGCTGGTCCCGCGCAAGAAGCTTGTCCTGCGCACGCGTGGCGCAACATTCTCGGAGCGTGTAATGAACGAGATTGACGAGCTGGATGTCAAGGTAAAGACGGATGTGATGGGCATGCTGAATGTGCACTCGGCAGGGCAGTATTCGTATGAGACGCCAGCTGGCACAATCAGACCGTCGACGATTCCGCAGTACGTATCTCCATTAAACGGTGTTCCTGCAGGGCCTTTCTTTGTACCGCCAAAGGCTACTTCCAAGTCGGGATACCTGTACATGCGCATTCTAAGCATCGAGGACATTGAGTCGAAAACAGACTCTGTGTACTTTGTCATTCGCAATGGGATTGACACTTTGGCAACGACTCCCGTGACGGTTGCTGGTACCAGTGGCACTACGATCAACCAAGAGTTCCGCATCCTGACAGACCCAGAGGTGTCGATAACAATGTGGATGCGGTTCCGTAGCGATGCCATCATCTACAAGAACGGACGCGGTGGTGACATGTCGCGCAGGAACATGAATGATCCTGGGTGTGTTCCGCCGCTTCTGAAGAGGTTGATTCGGCGCAACACGAGATCCCGCGGCAACCGACTCAACTGCTCAAGCTCAGCAGACAGTGTCTTTGACTTTGCCAGCGTGCAGCCGCCTCGATTGTCCCCTGGTGCTCGCAAGGGAGCAGGAGGACCTGCAGGCAGAATAATGAGCGCAGTAAGTAGGAATCCGATGGGTCCAGGGTATCCCGAACGCGTGTCAAGCGCTCTTTTGTCCCAGTCTGCCCAGAGATACGCCAGCGAGCGAAGCGGCACGCAGCAGAACTACAGCGGATTCAATGATCCGCGCTCATTTAACGCCACGCAAGCGCCATCAAGCGTGTTCTATGAGCCTGGGTCCGAGATGACCGGTGGTTACTTGCCCTCTCACAAGGGGCTTGCACATGCTAAATTCAAGGAGGAGACGAGCGGCGTGGCGGTTGTGCACATTGGAGAGATGATTGATGAGGTCTTCCTGCGCGGGCTTGTTGATTCGTGGGATGTTGAGAATGTCTGGGAGAACCGTAAGGGTGCACGACTTCAGTTACAGCTCTTTTACATTCCAGAGTGCCCACTTTTCCGCGAGGAGGAGCTCCCAAGGACTCTGTCGGAATGCGAGATGGCCATGGAGGTGTGTAACTTCCATAACCGCACACTAAACTCTGGGTACATGAGCCAACGGGGCGGCGATACGCGGTTCTGGCGGCGACGCTACTTTAGGCTCATCGGCGGTTTCCTGTTTGCCTACCACGAGGAGACGAAGGAACCCCGCTGCTTTATCGATCTCAATGACGCTACGCGCATAATCGACAACCAGACCGATCGTGGACGCCGTGCAGCAGCCTCTCCGCTCGTGGGATCGGACCAGATCTTTGGCAGCTCGGAGCTGATGCGCTCAGCACGGGCGCAACGTCGAATGACGCACAAGCGCAACAACTCTGATCACTCTGCCCGCGATGGCGGAGCCACGGGTACTGAGATTAGTGCACGCAGTCCGCGCCAGTTTGCTCAGGCGCCTGGTCACGAGTACGCGTCGGATTCGGAGCCTGCCGATTATGTGGATATAGCTGATCCGACTCTGCAGAAAATGACCATGCGTCGGGGCTGTACCCAGAAGAAGCGTGCACGCGGCGAGATCCACAATTCGCGGGACACCGAAGTGGCGGGGTCTGCGACGCAGCAGTCAGCCGGAGGGCGCACGGACTCTGGTATTGTCAGCGTCAGCTCGAGTGACGGTGCGGCAGATAATGGCATGCACCACAGCTTCAGCATTGAGTTTGGCAAGGGTGGGTCGATTGAGTTCTACACGGAGTCGGAACACGAGAAGCGCGTGTGGGTGGAGATCACCAAGCGTGTTATCGGCAGTATTCCCAAGATCCCGTCGTGGCTCATTAAGCTACTTCACGCTGACGTCACCGACAGAATCGACGGTGGTACCGCAGGTGCGTCGGAGTCGTCGATTGTGAACTCTAGCACTCCTAGCTCCAAGTTCCAGGACATGGTGCATCCGCAAGAGCTGATTGTGCGCTGATTGCGTTGGTTGTTGTTGTTTTTTTGGCTTGTCTTTCTTTTTTCTTTCTATTTTTATTTCCTTTTCTATATCATTGTTGTCAATTTATTTTTTAGTTTATCTCCATTTCAAATACGAGTGCTTTTCATCTTGACGTTGGCTGTAAAGCTTTACAGTGTTGTTAAGGCGGCATATGTTTAATAGTAAATGGCCAGTGCGTTTTGTAGCTGATGCAGAAATGGGGGGCATTTTGCCTAATTTGGAAGACATATTCCATTAAAGTAAAACACTCCTACGGACTGACCAGCAGCTGTTTTTTTTGTTATTTCTAGTCATCATTATCTTCAAAGCACACATCTAGTTCACCAACTAAAGATGATTGAATTATCGGTATTTTATCCACTATTTTCTGTTCCTTTTTTTGTTGCAAAGGCAGAATGCAAGAAGAACAAAGGAAAGGACAAATGAGTTGCGCAAATCCGCAAGTCTTTTCAGCTGTAAAGCAAGTAAAGAAAGTGTGCACGTACAGATTGGAAAGAAAGAGCGGAGAATTTTAATGTTCATTTTTCTTTTTTTTTCCACTTTAAAAATTTTAACATTCGTGCTGTTTGATCTTTTTTATTTTCTGCCTAGAGTTTAGCCTTTACAAGTACTAACTGTTGTTTGATAGAATAAAGAGGAATAGAACGTGAAATTTAGATTATTTTCTTTTTCTGCATCCTTTCAGTTGCTAAGAAAAGCTAATCAAGAGATATAATGCTTGCGCCGAGTTAAAAATGTGAGAAAAGGTAGAGAAATAAAAGCGCGCAAATAATAAAAAAAGCGATTGCATGCTTCTTTAGAACAGTCTTTACGTAACTATTTTCTACAATATATTTGTATTTTGCATGTGCATTCTATTCTTCTTGACACAGCAAAAAAACATTGCACTAAGTTCAAAAAAGGGGGCAAGGGGCGGGGCATTAAAAGATGAAAAGATGTTACATATCTTGCAATACCCTCTGTTTTTAGTTTGTTTAGATGCATAGAACAACCACAACAACAAGCGTTTCTGTGAATGTATTATATGCGTTCGTTAAACTCTGGAAGCAATGGTGGACAAGAGTGAGAGAAAGAGAGAGGAACACACAATCGGTTATAATATATCCCGTCCAGATATTGGAAACAGACATGGGATTTCTTTCCTCCCCTTTTTTGGGACTCCATAAAATGAATGACAGTCAAGCAAGCAGGCAACCCTTGCTTTACAAAGACAAAAGCGGGTGAAAAAGAAGGAGAAATGTGTTTTGGATGTGTGGAAAAATTGCAAGTGTATGAGAATTAGAAAAAGGGGCGAGGAGAATTGGCAATACCGGAGAGGTTCGTCATCAAAACCAAAAGTGCAACTGACCAAGCAGAAAAATAGCGCACTTGTAATATTATTTGCATCTTGTGTTGCCTTTTTCTCACTATCTCAATTTTTTTGTGCGCATACATTCTGGACAAGACCCGAGTAAAAAAGTATGATAAAAATAACGCTCTGGTTGCCTGGGTTGTTTTGTTTCACGAGGAATATAAAAGAAGCAAAGGCAGGACCTATATTTTTTTCCACTTTTCTTCTCTTTCAATTTCAGTGTATCTTATATTCTATGCTAAATTATCGCATAATCGCATCGTGCCTTGTTTTTATTCTACCCTACACTTGTACAATCGAGCAAAATAACCTTTTCTCACTGAAGCATTAATTCTTTGCTAGTAACAATGACTGCCATTCCTTCCTTCCGTACCGTTCAGGCCGACTCTGTCGAAGTGGCCGCACTCAAGAGCAAGACAAGTACGTATTTTAACTCTCCGTAGACATTTTCACTTTTAATTGCTCCATGAAATTTCTGCAAACCACATGGAAGAAAAAAAAGATAACTTGAACTTGACACATTGTGATAACAAAAAAAGGCTGATTGTTGGTGTATCATCAACATTCGTCCTTGCAAAGAAGGCAACGTGACATGTATTTCGCTTTTTTTCTGCCGATGGAGTTTCTAAGACTGTTATCAGCAGCTCATCGCACCAGTTGGCACAATATCTGATGGCGTTAGCAAAATGCACGACGCATGCAGAAAGACAGTAAGGAGAGATGCTTGCTGTGCAGCTAGTCAAAGCTTCTTTTCCGTCCTCCTGCGTATTTTCTTCCGATCTGTCAGAGATAGTAGAAATAGATGATGCGTGATCGGTGATTTCATTTCCTTTCCTTTCCACATGGGTGCTATTTATTATCGTGTGCCGAGCAATTATGCAGCCACGGACGATTGCAATCCGATGGGCGCTGATACATTTTGATCTGTTCAATCCATTCTAATCAAGAAGCAAAATGCAAGCGCAACAACGCTCTGTCTGACTTTTAATTCATTTACTGTGTAGATCTTGCCAGCGTGTCTCTTGGATCCAAGATCGTGTCGTTCAGCGACGAGTTCTTCGCAGAGGCGGAGAACATGCTCAAGGACACGGAGGCAGTGTTTCTGCCGGAGGAGTTCACGGAGCGCGGTAAGTGGATGGACGGATGGGAGACACGGCGCCATAACAAGAAGTACGACTGGGCGATCGTGCAGCTCGGATACGCGGGCGCCATCTACGGATTCGATATCGACACCTCGCACTTCACGGGCAACCACGCGCCGGTTGTCAGCATCGAGGCGGCCAATGCCACGGAGGCGGATGTGCGCAGCGGCAAAGCGCAGTTCGAGGAGATCCTGCCCAAGGTGGACATGAACCCAGGCTCGCACCACTACTTTGTGTACGGCGCACCAACCAAGACGTACACGCATCTGCGGGTCAACAACTACCCGGACGGCGGCATTGCGCGGCTGCGCGTGTACGGACAGGTTGTGCCGCAGACGATTGTGGCCAGCGCCGACGGCCTGGTGGATCTGGCGTTTGTTGGCAACGGCGGGCGTGCGGTTGCGTGCTCCAACCAGCACTTCTGCTCGCCATCCAACCTGCTGCTGCCGGGGCGCGGCAAGACCATGGGCGACGGCTGGGAGACGCGCCGCTCGCGCACTCCCAACCACAACGACTGGGCGATTCTGAAGCTGGGCGTTCCCGGCTACGTCGACAAGGTGGAGTTCGACACCAAGCAGTTCTGCGGAAACTTCCCGCCGCTTGTCACGCTGCACGGCACCGTTTCGGCCGAAGACGTCCCTGCTGCTGACGCCCAGTGGACAGAACTTGTTGGCGCCGTCCCATTGACTGCCGATGCCCAGCATTACTTTGACGCTGTTGGTCCCAAGGACGTTGCCTTCACCCACGTCAAGTTCACCATGTATCCCGACGGCGGCATCAAGCGCATCCGCATCAACGGCCGCCCGGCCTCCAGCTAAGAATGTTGTCTTTTGCAGCTGGATCCGTGGCTCTGGATGCTTGTCTAAGGAAACAGCACTTGCTTTTTGTTCTTGAGGAAGAAGAAAAAGGAGGTGCAGTTAACCAGAATCTGGATTTCAGGGTATTGTTGCTGGTTTTGCTTGTGCCTTCCAAGCCACACTGCTCGCTCGTTCGCTCACTGTGTGGAACTATAAAGCTGCGTTCGCTCATGCTTCTTACTCTTTGTCTTTTTTGGGTTACCTTTCTCGCCTGTTTCCTTTTTTCCTTCTTTCTCTCTTTCTGTCATTAGAATACCATCAAAAGTGCCTTTCTTTTTTAGCTTCTGTTTTTATTCTATATTCTTCCCTTGCATTACGTTGACAAATTCCTTTCTTTTACCCCTCTTCTCTCTCTCAAAGACCATCATACTTGCATACATTAATCACAATTAACAGCTGAGATAATACACATTTACAACTTCCACATGGCAGAGTACCTAAGCAGGGCAATGGCGCTTGCACAGGATGCAGCCAAGCTGTCGCTACGGTTCTCGGAGGAAATCGTCGACAACGCACTAGAGTTCGGGCTGGACACGCCAGGAAGCTTCTACAACAATGCGGAGTACAATCTAACAACAGTGCGCAAAACACTGAATTCGGGAACGGACAAGGAGAAAGTGGTGGCAATGAAGCGGCTGCTTGTGGTGATTGCAAAGGGAGTGGATGCGTCGGAGTACTTTGCAGACGTGGTTAAGAACGTGGCGTCGGGCAGTCTGGAGGTGCGCAGACTCGTGTACATGTACCTGCTGCGGTACGCGGAGCAGGAGCAGGATCTGGCGCTCCTCTCGGTCAATACGTTCCAGCGCGACCTGGCGGACGCGAACCAGGTGATCCGCGCGATGGCGCTGCGTGTGATGACGAGTATCCGCGTCCCCGTCATCAGCGCCATTGCCATGATGGCTGTGCGCAAGCTGGCCAAGGACAGGTCCCCGCATGTGCGGAAGACCGCGGCGCTGGCGATTCCAAAGCTGCTGCGTCTCGACCGGTCGCTTAAGGACGAGCTCGTTCAGGTTGTGGGCGACATGCTGGGCGAGGCGTCGCCGCTCGCTGTGGGCTCGGTCATCCAGGCCTTCCGCGCCGTATGTCCCACCGACTACGGTCTGGTGCACCTGAACTACCGCCGCTGGTGTCTGATGGTTGGCGAGCTCGACGAGTGGGGCCAGATCGAGCTCATCAAGCTGCTGGTCGCGTATGCGCGCACGCATTTTGCGGATCCGGCAGCCGGTGCTGCTGGGAAGCTGGATCCGGACCACGCGCTCCTCTTGCGGACCATCCATCCGCTGCTTCAGAGCCGCAACAGCGCTGTTGTGATGGCCGTGGTGTCCGCGTACTACCACCTGGCACCCGCCGACCAGCTGGCCGTTGTTGCGCGTCCGCTCGTGCGGCTGGCAAAAACCAGCAGGGAGACCGGGTACGTGGCACTGACCAACGTTGTGCATATCGCGCAGCGGCGCCCAGAGATATTCAGCACACATGTGCGCAGCTTCTATGTGGCAGCGCTCGATCCGCCGTTCATCCGCAGGCTGAAGATGCAGGTGCTTGCGGCGGTTGCGTCGACCGAGACCGTCCGCATGCTGGTCCCCGAGGTTGCCGGGTACACGCAGAGCACGCAGGAGGACGTCAGTGTGGGTGCCGTGGGCGTGCTTCTGGCGTGTGCGCAGAGGATCCGCGAGTCCACCATGGACTGCTTCCAGAGCCTTGTTCTTCTGCTGGACGATCCGCGCGAGGCCGTGGTGGGCGAGGCCGTGCGCGCCATCAGGACCCTGCTTCTCGACGGGTCGGTCAGGGACTCGCAGGACCGCAGGGCGGTGACGCTGTACGATATCCTCTGCTACCTTGCGCGGCGTCTGGACGGCACCGGTTGCACGGGGGACATGGCGCGTGCGCATATCTTCAGTCTGGTGTCGGAGTTTGCAACGTCAAAGTTCGGGTGTCTGCATGCGCTGGAGATGCTGCGGCGCGGGGTCCGTGCGTTCAGGGACGAGGGCGAGCTGACCAAGATGCAGGTGCTCGAGCTTTCTGCGCGGCTCGTGGTGCTGGCCAAGCGGGAAGGCGGCGGCGGTAGCGGTAACGGCGCGGGCACAGGGCCTCGTGGCGACGACATCTCCGCACGACTGCAGCAGCACAAGGAGATCCTGAACGACCTGCACGCCCACGTGTTTACGCTTGCAAGATACGACGTGAGCTTCGAGATCCGCGACCGCGCACGGCTGCTCCGGGCGCTGTGTCCGCTGGGCGGAGACGAGGCGCACGGCGAGAAGATGCCAACCGTGGCAGCAACGATGGCCAGCGAGCTTGTTGGAGACGCATCGAGCAAGAAGACGCTGCTGCTGGACGCGCAGGCCAGCGGGTCTGTCAAGCGGCCGCGGTACACGGTTGGGTCGATGTCGCTAGCGATGGACGCCGAGGTCAGCGGGTACGAGGCGCTGCCTGACTGGGCGCCGACGCCGCTTGAGGGAATCGACCGCGGAGCAGCACCAGCGTCGGTGGCGGCGGTAGCCGCGGTGTCGCCAACAGGGTCTGTTACGCCCGGTGGTGCACGGGCCATCTCGATCGCCGGAATCAGCGGGCGCGCGCAGCCGCACTCTCTTTACGCCGACTACTCGACGCCGCGCAGCGTGGATGCGCATGATGCCGGTGCTGGGGAAGAGGACGATCTGGATGCGTTCCTGAACTCTGAGGACGATAAGAAGCGGCCTGCGACTCGTGTCACGCCCCAGTTTGTGCATGCCCCGCTTCCTGCTGCGCAGCGGACGGCGGTTGTTTTCCAGCAGGCGGAGCTTGATTCGGAGTCGTCGTTCTCTGATTCTGATTCTGACTCGGACTCGGACGAGAGTGAGAGCGAGAGTGAGAGTAAAAACAATGATGAAAACAAGAGCGACAGCCAGAGCGACAGCAGCAGTGGGAGTAAGAGCTCGGCGGAGGCGGCTGGCTCGACGCATGACCCGTTTGCAGGTCTGGATGATCCGTTTGCAGGGGCGCGGAGCATGAGCCAGCCGCAGCCGGGTCGCAGCACTGCCGCCGCCGCCGCCACCGACACTGACACTGACACTGACGACGAAACGCAGACGCAGCCGCTGATCGAGGGCACGTCAAAGTACTGGCAGTGACACGCTATGACTTTTGTTCTGGTTCAGATAGCACGAAATATATAATGATGAAATAAAGCAAGCAAAAATAAAGCAAGGAAACAAATGATAGGGAGAGTTCGGGTTTTACGGCTGCGTGGCGATGCGCTGGTACATGTCGTCGATCTGCTTTCTGTAGTACTTGGCGGCGACGTTGCGGCGGAGCTTGTACGTGGGCGTCAGCAGTCCGTTGCCCTCGACATCGAAGGCGATGGTCTCGCAGAAGACGTCAGCAACCATCTCGCAGGGCCGCAGCAGCGCCTTCTTGCCGTGCTGGTAGAGCACAATGAGGATGGCGCTGCGCACCTGATCGTCGTTGGCCAGATCCTCGATGTTGGCGGCGGCGTTGCCGGTGATCTCGCGCGCCAGCCGCAGGAAGGCGTCGGGCACAGGCACGACAACAGCCACCAGCTCAGCGCGACCTGGCGTGCAGTGGATGAAGACGTCGTGCACCAGCGGATGGCGCGAGTAGACGGTCTCGAGATGCTCCAGCGCAACCACCGCGTCAATGGGCTCCGGGAGACGCACAAAGTTCTCGCGGCGGTCGACGATCTGGATGCAGCCGTCCTCGGTCAGCTGCGCCAGATCGCCGGTTGCCAGCCACTCGCCGTCGACGGCCACGTGAGTGCGCGCCTCGTCGCGGTAGTAGCCCATGAAGACGTTTGGCCCGCGCACCAGCAGCTCGCCGCGCGGACTCGGCTGGTTGCTTGTCAGGAAGCCGATCTCGGGAACGTCGCGCAGACACACATCCACGCCCGGCAGCGGCACGCCCACATGGCCCTGCGCGCGCCCATTGACCATGCAGGCCGTGGCAGCAGCGCAGCTCTCGCTCAGGCCGTATGTCTCCAGCAGCGGACAGCTGACGGCGGCGCGCAGAAAGTCCAGCACGTGCGCATCGATTGGATCGGCGCCCGACACCAGCAGCTTCAGCCGGCCGCCGAACAGCTGCGCCATGCGGTTGCAGGCCAGACGGTCCCAAAGCCCGTGGCGCACGCCCTTGCCGGCCTCCAGACGCTGCATCTTCTGCTTGATGGCTGTGCGCGCCAGCGTTGCCGCCCAGCCGCCGCCGCCCACGGTGTCGGCCGCCATGCGGTGGTAGATCTCGTTGAACAGATGCGGAACGCCCGCCATCACCGTCGGCCGCAGCGCCTGCGCATCGTCGAACACGCGCGCAACGTCGCCGGAGAAGAAGCCCACGTGCATGCCGCCCAGCATTCCCGTGTACACGATGCTGCGCTCGAAGCAGTGCGCCAGCGTGAAGAACGACAGATACGTACTGTGTCCCAGTGCTGCCGCACGGTACAGCGCCTTCGCCGCATAAACGTAGTTGGCATGTGTCGAAACCACGCCCTTGGGCCGTCCCGTGGTGCCCGACGTGTAGCTGATTGTGCTGACGTCGCTGGGACTCGGCGGCCTGGGTGCCGTCACGTGCGTGCGTCCCGCTGCGATGACGCTGGCCATGTCAACCAGCTCGACGCCAAGCGCCGCCGCCTGTCTGCGCAGCGCGCGCACCGTGCCCAGCGAGAACGCTGCCGCCGCCGGATTGCGCGCCTTGCTGCCGTCCAGCGCGTCCATCGACACGATCACGCGCAGACTGGACATTGAGCTGCTATGCGCAAGCAGCGCCGCCACCTTGTCAACCGAACAGACCAGCACGCCGATGTGTGCGTGCGCGACAATGTGCTCCACCGTCTCGCTGTCTGCCGTGTCGTACAGCGCAACCGTGTAGCGCCGCGACCGGAATGCGCTGAACTCCGCCACGATCCATTCGGCGCGGTTCTTCGAGTAGATCCCAAGCGGCACCTGCGCGAACCCTGCTGCGCCGCCGCCCACGTGCTTCTCATACAATGCGTCCAATCCCGACCCAAAGTCGTCGATGGTCTCCGCCACCTCGCGCACCGTCTTCCACCGGTACTCGCCAAACGTGTGCTTGCTGTTGCTGAAGTGCCGTGTCCCCAGGAACGGCGTTCCCGGGAACATCCCCAGTGCGCGCTGGAACAAGTCGTACAGCGTCAGCACGTTCTCGTAGTCATCGCTGAACTTGCCGCTTGGGTGCTCTGGGTGCCGCAGGATCGACGAGTATCCGGACCGCGCCGAGTTTGGCACCACGTACGCCCTGACGCCTTGCGCTCCATTGTTGTTATTATTGTTAACATGGCCTTGACTTCCGTGGTGGTTGTGAGCGTGGGCGTGGGCGTGGCTGCCGTGATGGCCGTGCGAGTTGTGGTGGTTATGATGATGATGGTGGTGGTTGTTGTGATGATGGTTGTTGTTGTGGTGATGATGGCTCCTGTTTGGATGGTAGTTGCGGTGATGGTGGTGGTGATGATGCCCGTGCGTATGAGGATTCAGGTGCGGCAGCGGGTGTGGCAGCGTACCCTGCGATACCGGACTATGCGGCGTTGGCGTTTGAGGCACTTGCGTCTGCGGCACCACTGGCGTTGGCGGCACCACCGGCGTCTGAGGCAGCACTTGGGGCTCGCTCATTTTCTCTTTTCAATAAACTAGCTATCTGTCTGGAATAATTAATAAATAAATAAGTAATGTTGATACGTAGAGTGGTGGATAGATGGAATGTGGAACGTGGGTGAGATGTTGTTATATTGTGGTGATATCTTCCTTTATACTCGGTATATTCCTCTCGTTCCTGTTTTTCACCAACCATTCCTATTTATACGCATACATCTCTGAGAGGTTTGCTATTCTTGCTGCTGTCCATCCTAGCATACACTCGAGTCTTTTTTTTTGTTATCACTCTGTGCTTTCTTAACCACTTTTGTGGCCTTGTTCATCTCGCATGCTGACGAAAGCACCAATACCTCTACCCATTCCACTGCCTTTCGGATGCTGTTACCGACAGTGGAGCTTCTTTTTCTTTCTTTCCGGCTCATTCTCATCCACATACGGCAGGTAATCCGCACTCTCTTTTTCTTTTTTTTCTTGTTCTTCTTCACGATCTACAAGGCATATCAAACCAACTGCAACAAGTAGAAATCAACACTCTTTTTTTCACGATCCGTTCAATATATGCTTTTGCTTACGTCGGATACATTTCCAATTACATATCTCCTCGTTTAAAGCCACATTTTGGTGTTTTATATTCAGTCACTTTATGCAAGCCAAAAAACACAAGAATCCTTTAAAAAGCCGAACTTTTATATATTTTAAAATAGAATTCTTCCTTCATTCTTTTACTAATCTTCACATGTGCATATTCCGGTAGAAAAAAGGAAATAAATAACATGAAAACAGACTGTACAAGCATAGACCAACATTATCATTTACAATCATCAAAAAAGTGTAAACAAGTAAAAACACATGCAATAATATTATGTGCATAAAACCTCCTCATTGTGCTCCAAAAACAACAATAAATAATCATCCACCACCTCACAGGAAAACATAATTTGAATTTAAACGAGAAAAAGGTGTGTCCAACACCATAAACAAAACGTCTCTTTTTCTTTACTCTATCATTGTTCCTGGTCATTGTCCGGCCCCCAGCCTCCTTTTCCCCCTTCACTTTGTTCACAACAAACAAACAAATAAATAAATTAGACATGAGAAAGAAGACTTCCGAAACAAAAAACACACACATGCAACATGCACACATGGAGAGTTGGGTTACTGTGCCTGTGCATCATTATTTCCAAAAATGCACCGGCGCCTCCACCCGATCCCTTTTACACTCTGTTCAGCGATTTGTGCTTCTGCTTTTTTGTTCCTCTTACTCTATGTCCACGCTGCATATGAACAACATTTAATTCTTCCATTTTATATTCATCTCTCATTGCTTCTTCTTAATCGGCATGGTATATAATCAATCCAGCTGCTGTTACACTGCTGGCTAATACAAGAATCACGTAGCCTTTAATTTTTTTGTTAACCAAAAATCTATACACATTTCATCCACATATCACAACATTAAACAATTTAAAGATTCAATTAAAAAAATAAAACAAAGCAAAACGAATCAGAAATAAAAAAGCAAAGAAAAAACGCCTCCTCCAATACCACTACGAAAATAAAAATAAAAGAAAAATAACTGTCTTTTAAGCAAGCCTCTTCTCGGCAACAGCAGCAACAGAAGCTGGCTACTCGCTATGTCCTTCACTTTTGAATCGACTGCAGAATCTGCTCCGCTCCTCCCATCGCCAGTACCATCGGGTATTGTTTATGTTCTGTTTTGTTTGGTAAAGTCTATCCTTGATCACTTACAATCCCAAGGAAAAAGGAAGATTGTGCAACATTGCATTCTTGCTTTTGCCACCCCTTTTTTTCTTATTCTCTCCTTTAACTTTTCTTTCGATGTTGTTCTGTTTGGATTCTCATGTTTGATATTTTGCTGACGCAATTTGCTATTTACTGTACGAGTCCCCCTTTATGTTTGTCCAGCCACCTTGGCTGTGTTTGATGCCGAGACTGCAGAACCTGCGGACCCAAACTGTGAAGAATTAGTAGTGGAAGAAGATGATAGTTGTTGTTGAGATTGTTGTTGTGGGGTGGTCGGTGTCTCACCGAGTGCTGTGGACCGCATCCCGTCTTCTATTTCCTTTGTCGAGGACCGAGCGCCCGAAAGAAGACGCTCGTCATCCGTGTGCTGTTTTGACACTGCTGTTCCGCTACTGAGATTAGTCGTGCTTTCGTCAGCCATATGGTCCTCCTCTAAGGAACCTTTTGCATCTGTTGTTGTTGCTACCTTCAGTTCTGCCGCCGAGGAGTCATGGGTCGGTTTGCCGTTGGTTTGTGGCTTCTGTTGTGTGGGCGACTCAACGATGACGCCGTTCCGCAGCGATGGGGATTGCAATGGCGAAGACGGCGGTGAAGAAGAGACGCCGTTGTAATTATTGCCGTTGCTGGTATCAGCCGGTATCGTTCTGGGTTCCGCTGTTTCTTCTTTCGGCGAGCGGCTGCTGTTTCTCTGAGAAGCAGAAGCAGAATCAGAGCCATCACTGGAGGCATCAACATCCATTTCATCATTCTTCGTTTCAGCCGAGTCGTAGGCACGTGGAGGTGCAGCAGCAGAGATATCAGCAGCATTCTCGGATACTGCTTCCGATGCCGATGATGCGGATGATGACGTAGACGCTGGCTGCGGACGATCGGCGGACAATGCAGAACCATTGTGATCGTTGACGGCGGCTGTGGCTGTAGTGGTTGACTGAGTATCTGCGGATTTGGGTGCCGTGGAATCGGAGGTCGGAGTGGGCGGTGCAGCACCCTCCTTATACAACGCCAGCTCCTGCTGGTACCGGGTCATCTCGCGCTCATAAACATCGTAGAACTTTTGTTTCTCGGCCTTTGGCAGGCTCTTCCATTTCGTGCTCATTGCCCGTGTCAGCTCTCCGGAGGTCATGTCGGTGCCTGCGCTCTTGATATTGGGGCGCTCGGACTGGCAGAACATGACAAACGCGTTTGCGGGACGCTTTGGTGCGCGCGGGTCCTTCTCTGCGCGGGGCTTTCGTGCGGGCGTGGCAGTTGACGCAGGGGTCGATGGTTCTGCGTTGATACCGCCACTGATGGACTGCTGGCGCGGAGTACTGCTGGTGCTGGACTGATGGATATTCAGTGCGTTCGGCTGGTTCTTCCGGCGACCGCGGCCAGAAGCCGTAGATGCGGTGGTACCGGCAGATGTGGGCAGATACAGCGACTGCTGGTCGTTTGCGTCAACGTCAGACAACGGCGGGCGTGGAAAGGTATCCTTGAGCGGCGCATCAGAGTCCGAGGCAGAGTCGTCATCGTCGTCGTGGTGACGGTGGTTGGCTGCATAGTGCTGTGTGCGCTCAAACCGGTCGAGCAGAACATTACGCTCGATCTTCATTCTGCGCAGACGCTTTTGTGAGCGCAAGAGTCTGATGGCGAGAGCCTCATTGTATTCTTCAAGCTCCCCCAGTTGGCGTTTTAGCTCGCGACACCGGTACTTGTGGTGTTTTTCTAAATGTCAGCCAACATGAAATAAAAAGAGCGTGTTAGCCTTGTTGTCCCAGAGAAATATTTCATTCCTTCTAAAGAGCAAAGAAAAAGCCATGGATGGATTTGCTGTTATTGTTATGCTATATCTGTGGTTGGACCTCCACTCTTTCCCCAAAAAGACAGAAACAGAAATAAAATAAGAAGGGCGGACATACATAAACTCCAAAATAGGCACACGAAAAGATAGAGAAAAAAGATCCGGAATATGAAACAGGGAGGGGGCGCTAAAGGGGATTTATTGCCCGGGAAATGGAAAAAAGGGAAAATAAAAGATGATAATGGTATTTGAAAAAGGTGAGTTGATAATAAAATAAAAAAGAGGGAGGTTTTTTTGTTCTTGGACATTGGAAACAATAAAAAATCTCTCAGCAGCAATAAGAAAACGCAGTACTGAAAAACATTTCATGTCTTTTTCCTATTTCCATGACTTTGACCATCCACAATTGCTACTGTACATCCTTTTTCTTCTAAATGTACAATTTCTTATCATGTCAAAAAAGAAAAAAGACAGGAAGGGGGGAGAGAAATTTGGGGGAAAAAGAAAAATTTACACAGAATGCTTCAAACAAAATAAGTATAGAAATGCAAATATTTACACACAAAAGGAGTAAATCAAAATGTGTCAGGAGAGAAGGGGCAGACAGAAATCTGTTGAAACTTCACATGAGATAAAAAATTATTCTAGTGAATAAATGAATGAATAGTAAGGAGTGAGGGAAAAAGAAAAAAGGTTTTGTTTCTGTGCGGAACAACAACACGCGGAAAAGAATGAAATTCATCAATAAGATCAGGCAAAGCAATAAAGGAAAAAGAAGGAAAATACGCAACAAAAACATGAATTGCACACTTCTGCATCTGGGTTTGGGCAATACAAAAAAGGGCCGGAAAAGGGGGGAGCAGAAGAGAAGGAAAGAGGAAAAATGACAGAAAAGCAATTAGGTATTTCTTTTTTTTTTTGGAATCAGCCATTAAAATATCCATTCCAAACAGTATTTTGAATTGGGGGGAAGAGGGGATAGAAGAAAAATAAAACGAAATAAAGACACTATTGCATGCAAGCAGAGAAAAAGAGGAGTAAAACAAGAAAAAGAAAAAAGCATTTTACAAAAACACACAGAATGGACGGGGGAGAGAAAGGAAGGGAAGGATTTTACATGTATCGTTCTGGACACTTACCGTCAGCTCCACCGCCATCGCCTGAGGCAACGGCAAGCTTTGACTTGGACCCCTACAGTTTGAAAACAATAACATGGGCGAACATTTTGGCAGAAGATACAGGGCATTTAGTCACAAAATGTATGCACGGCATATGGCGGATATCCTCTGGGTCTGCGCATCAAGCGCGCGTATATGGGTAGATGCTGGGAAGCACCGCGCATCCAGTTAACCGAAACGTACTCTTGACATGGGTTGGTGACGCGTATATTACAGTGTGACTGCTGGGTAGCGCGGGATGGACAGGCGTAGGAAAGCGGCGGGTGGCAGGCAGCAACGAGAAAAGCAAAAGGACTGTCGACGATGACAAGAGTATAAAAAGGACGCGCAGAGGGCAAAGAGTAGCAGAAAAAGAAAGTAGAAAAAAAGCGTTGGAGAAACAAGGAAAAGAAACCAAAAGTGGGATTTTTCTGGTCACTTCATTCTATTTTTCCCGTCCCACAGTGGGTAAAAATGTTTAAAGAAGAGAATGCTGGGTTTTCACGGTTGGATGAGTTTTACAAAAAAAAAGGTTAATACAAAATAGCAAAGGAAAAAAAAAGCAAGGCTCTATCCCCTCCTTTTTACATGATCCTTTTTGGGGGGAAAGAAAGGCACGCCGCGCACCAGCCATCAGCCATCAGCCATCAGCCAAACTAGACGCGAGGCTGCGGAGCTTGAGGCCACCAGCTGGGCGTCCACGGCGTCACCACCAGCCGCTGCCCATCGGCGCCGACCGTCTCCAGCGTCACGTGCGGCCCCACAAGATCCAGCCGCACCAGCGCCAGCGCGGCATTAAGCACCGTCGTCGCCATGCGCCCGGGCGGTCTGCGCAGACGGGCGGACGGCGCGCGCTGCGGGTCGTCAGGCTCAGCGGTGACGTAGGCGATGTCGGTCTGCGGCGCAGGCGCCTGCTCCGGACCAAACGCCGGATCAATGGCTAGCGCTGCGCCACCACCCTCGGCTTTGCGCGAAAGCAACACGGGCACAATGCGCTTGCGCACAACGCCGCGGTGGTGCGTGCGGATCGTCAGCTCCTGCCCCACATAGCAGCCCTTGCCAAAGTGCACGCCCTGCATGTAGTCCAGGTTGCACTCCAGCGGGACCGCCGCGCCCGCCACAAAGTCGCCTGCGCCCTCGGCCACGCCCTTGAGCACGCGCCGCAGCGTGTACCGCTCGCCTACCACGCGCGCGAACCGCGTCGCCACCAGCGCCTGGATCTGGTCTGCTGTTGCCACCAGCCGCAGTCCCATCCCCGGCGCCCGCCGATCCGCCAGCCATGCATCCACAGCAGCCGGCGTATCCGCCAGTGCCGCGCTGTCAGGGCCCCACACGCTCCACACGTCGTACCCGTCCGTCGCGTCACGCAATGTAATCTTCGCGCGCAGCTTGTAGAACTGGAGTGTCTTCAACAGCCGCTCCTTGACACGCTGGTCTACCTCTACCAGAAACGCCGGCGAATGTGCGACATTGCCAGTGCCTCCGTTGCTGCTGCTGCTGTTGCTGCTAGATGTGCGCCGCCGATACACAAACGCATCGGCCACCATCCGTCCCTGCGGTGTCAGAAATCCCGTCACCATTCCGCCGCTACCCTGGTCGATTGCCGACATGTCGTTGCACTGCATCCCTTGCAGAAACTCCGCCGCATCCGTCCCTGAAACCTCGATCACTGCGCGCTGCGGCACCTGCGCATACTGGCTGTGCTGGTCCAGTGCGGTCTCAAAGTCTGTTGCCCGCTCAACCCTTATCGCCAAGTCTGTCGCCTCCATGCTTTTGCTGCTGCTGCTACTCATCCGTGCTTGCTGCTCTTTTTGCTGTATTCTGTGTCTGCATATCATGCTCGCTGCCCCGACATGCGCTGCCAGTCGTGTTTTCGTCCCAGACGTTGCCTTCGACGCTGCTGCAACTAAATTCCTTACCACCCAAGGCCTCATTCTTTCTGCACAGTATGATAAAAAGGATTGGTGTGTGAAAGCTAGTAATAAAAAGACAGTTGTACTCTTATTTTATTTGGGGAGGAGAGGACAAGCCAGCAAATTCACAGCAACGCAATTATTATAAACAAGGATTTCAGACAGGTAAACAGCAGCGGACGGATTTGTCATGAAAAAGGCTTTCGCTGTTTCTAAAGTCTGATAGATAAAGAAAGCTGCAGCGGACATTTGTTTAGCTTGGGAGTGAAAAATACAGGACAACTCCCGGATCGTTTTCCGTGATTAGATAATCCGCCGATTGAATAACTGACCAACTGACCAACTGACCGTTATATGTGGTTTATTTTTTTGGACAGTGTCACGACAGCTTGTCTTTTATTTTTATTCTCATTACATTCCTCTGCCTTGCTGTAGAATTTCACTTGTCAGTTTGTCCATGTAACTTGTAATCCCCTCTCTCTTGTTCTCCCAACGCACGGCAAAATCAGATAGATTTCTCACACCAATGTCTCTGTCTCTGGAAAAGCCATGGTTGTCTAAAATAGCCCTGGATAACGCCTCCAGATTCGGCCAGAGTCTATCTCACGGTGGCCGACGCGTCCAAACATTCAACGTCAAACACAACCCAGCCGACAAAAGCCTCTACAAGCACACGTGCGAGATATCCGACAAATTCGAATTCATGCGCGCTGCGTTTTCCCCAAAGGCTCTGGACAAACAGGAACCTCACCACGCCACCAATCTCGAGGGCATGATTATCCGCGTCAACTCGTTCAAGCTGATGCTCTATACCGGAACCGGGTCCGATGATGCGGAGAATGCGGTCCATAGGAAGAAAAACAAACAAAAGCAGAAACGCTCAAAGATCAGCAGGCTTCTTTGTCCTGCGCGGATAGCAAGTGCTGGTGCTCCGCAGATCTGGCTCATTATTTCCGATTTCACTTGTCTGGGCGGTGCCGAAAACGATATATTTGGTGAACCCGTTTATATCAAGCGTAACCCGGAGATTGCTAGTCTCATAGAGAGGCTGCTGCTTGCCAATTCGAAGCCAGATTCACGGGAACTCCAAACTTGCCAATGTGGGCGTGTCCAGGATGTCACGGAGGACAGGTCGACTGCACACAGGTCGACTGCACACAAGCGCCTAGCAGCACAAAATCCATCTACTGATACAGATTCTGTTGCCGGGTCAAGAAAGCGCCAACGGAGAAACTCGGGTGACTGTTGTTCACCTGAACCTGTCGGAGATCAGCCATTCCCAACTATTCGACAGCTGCCGTTTTTGTCCGACATGGAAGCCGTGTGGTCTTGCCGACCATTGTGGCAGAACCTTATTGTTAAGCACGCAAGCGTTAGAGTGATGTATGTTTGGAATATGGTGGAGGGTGGTGTTTCAGCCCATGATTCTGAGCAAGATCAGAGTGTCGAGATCAGAGAGCAGGAACAGCCAAAACAGCAACAGGGCGCACAGTTTCCGGATAAAAGGGTTACAAAGTCATTGGAGATGGATCATTCTATCAGCAGTGACAAAGACAATGGGGATGATGCAGAAGACGATGCTGCTACCAGCAATCATCTGCTTCATGAGGGATTGCCTGCGCTTGGACAGATGATACATGAGCGGCAGCAGCCTATCGCTGCTGAGAATTTGGAGTCTAGTGAACGACGGCATCAACCTCCGTCTGCACATCTTGCAAACATGCCAAAGCTACAGCCATACCAATCGGCATCCGATTTGCTAGGCGACCTGATGATCTCTGCTGATGCTGGACTCACATCGTCAAGGTCCATTATGGACTCCATGTACGGCACTATTTCAAGCCCGGGGCCCAATGATGCTTTGGAACCCGAGCCAAGCAATTGTGACAACGATGCGGACGGCCGGTACGACGCCTCCTTGTTGCTCCAGAATAGTTTGCAATGGAATCAGGACAGCGGCTTTTCTATCCACCGATAGCATTTTGATAGAAAGAAAAGCATATCCTAATTACAGCTAGTATTGCACCTGTGTTATAACGTTTTATTTGTTTATGTGACCTTTTTAATGTAATTCCGCCATTCACCACGTCTGGCTTTCTCTTCTTGTATTTTCTTCTTCGTCTTTAGAAGGCAGATAACAAACTCGAGGGATTCCAAAATTTGTAGGTTTTTTTTTTGTTTTTGTGCTTTGCGAATCGTATACACCGTGTAAAGAAGCAATACATGCAGACGAATGACCACTTCTAGCGCTGAACAACTCTTTTTTGTATTGCTGTGGTAAAGACATGTAGATTGTCTTCCTAGAATTAAACCTGTCAGAATGAAAATAAAAAGGAAACTGTCTATTGTTTGTGGATGTTGGTGAACTGCAATGCAGCATCATTTTTCTTAGCAAACAAGGCAGCGGAAATGCATCCACCTCATAGGAAAAGCTAGAGGAAATTGAGCGGTAGATAATGATGTAAATCGTTGGGCAAAACAATAGCAAATGCAATAAAAGCAAAAACAACACAATATTTTCACATTCAGCAAGGTTGTCAGAAAGAAGAGCAAAGCTTTTTTTGCAACAGGTTTTTGTTTTTATTTATTTGCTTTTCTTGATAATGTGTGTGAATATCAATTGCTCATCCCTTTTTTCTCGATAAACCAATTTATTGTAAATGGTTTTTTCCTGTCTGACATTGAAAAAGGTAAAGAAATATAACGAGTGGAACATGTGTGGTGGATATTTTCCTCGCTCGCCTTTTTGCCCTGTTCCCGTGTAATTGATTTCCGACGCCGTAGAGTGCACCCTGAAACTCGATAAACAGCATTAACTACAGATTTGCAATGCTTTGCTTAAGTCGTGCATGACATGCGCATTGCCTTTTCTGACTTGACCAGGGAGCTGCAGGTCTGCAGCACTTCTTTTCTTGTTTGCTGATTCGACTTAATATTTGCCTTTATTACATGCTTCCTTCAACTCGACCAAAAAATAAAGCAGAGGAGACCAGGTCAAGTCGGGGATTGGTGGTGCTGGTGCATTTATTATCTTAGGATCCACGATACGATTATTACAAAGAATAAACAAAAGAAAACATTACATTGATCGTCCAGGACAAGTTGACCTGGGTTTCACTAGAAAGTGTTCCATTGTATGCAAAGGTTTAACGTATGTCGTTCACATTATTTCACGCTTTGTCCAAAAATAACTCTCTCTCGCTCTGTCCTCTCCTCCTATCCACACACTGTCTGTTGGCGCCATGGGACCTGTGGTTTTTTTTGTTTTGCTCCTTTGTCTCAGACCCATTCTGAGTTAATAGTATGAACCTGCTCCCTAAACAACAAACATTGACTCGTATGAACGGAAGACTTTTAATTGTTCCTCTAAAGCATTGTTGGGTCTGACAGAATGGAAAAGCAAAAAACGGAGAAAGTGAAACACAGCTGACTTTTAAACACCATGTTACTTTGCTGCAGCAGGCCCTCCTTGTTTTAATTTCTTCTCGAATTTTCACTGTCAGCTTCATATTCCATCCATTCATTCCATGTACTCCAGAATTGCGGCCCCTCTAGTTGGAATTGTTGCACCCGTTTTCTTCCATTCACTCCTATGCACAATGATAATGGGTGAGAGTTATTGAATGACGCAAAATGAAAGAAAGAAAAAGACAAACAGTGACTGGCTGTTGCATGAAGAATCAGTAACAAACAAGCTTAGTCGTGTCCTCGAAGACAATGGCCATACAGAATGGGAAAAAATAGCATTATCGTGTGTAATTGCACCTAATTTTTCTATTCCAGTAACATTGACGAGGGGAAATGAGAAATGGATCAAGATGTTATTTTTGTATCGGTATCGGCAAAGAGTCAAGGAGGGAATGCTAGCACACCTTTTTCCTTCGGATATGAAGATAATGAGGAAAGAAAACGAGAGGAGGTGGAATGTGAGAAAGTGAGAACGGGGCAGAGGGGAGGACAAGTCTTTTCTTCCTACCGAAATCAAGGGTCACCCGTCTCATAGCAATGGGGGTTTCCTACTCCTAACGAATTGTCAAGGGGGAGGCAAGACACAAGACACAATTCCAAAATAGAAATGCGGAGAGGATACCAGTGCCATGCGTATCAGCACATAGTTTTGTTGTCAGCTGCTGATAGCCAAGATCTTTGCAAATCGGCATCTATTTGTGTGCTTGGAATTGTAGGCGATTACAGGATATAAAGTAGAAGAGGATGTGTGTGCTTCTCTGCGGGATAACATGGGCGGAATGAAGCTAATAAAAAAGAGGGACAGGTCCGGATCGTTTTCTGGTAGCAACAAAAAGACTCCTTGCTTTTCGGGCTTGGCAGGTCAATTTGCAAATGCAAGCAATACGCAAGCCGCTTGGGTGGGAGATGGATAAGGGGAGGGGCAGGATACAAATGCAAATGCAGGCGCATAAACAAAATAAAAAACAAAATGAAACAAAAACAGGACGGACGGGCGAGCGGGCGGACGGGCGGTTTATTTTCTTCACAAGGCAGTAGCATCTGTAGCGATTAAGCCGGAATGAAGAAGAGAACATTCGATGACGGATACTCCCTCAATTTGAGCGACTCCTTGTTTTTGTGCTGTCAGCGCGAGATGCAGCCCGTCTATCCTTAATTTTCGTTTTCTGTCTCTCTCTGCTTGCTTTTGCTTCACGCAATCCAACTTTCTTTTGCAAAATAATACAGGTAAATGTGCATTTTGCGTATTGTGTCTATTTGTCTCTTCTCATGCTATTGATTCTAACCTGCTTCTCTCCACAAACTATAAATAGTCCGTTTGTCGTCTGTCCTTTTGCCTTTTCTTTCTTCCAAAAGTCTACTCCATCCAGCTCCTTCCTCTCCTGTAGCAGTCCCCTACTGTGATCTTTTATCTTATCCTTCCTTCATATCTCCGCTTTCTACACGATCCGTACGCAATTAGCTTGGTCTCTGCACTGCGATACCTTTACACGAGCTCATCCTCCACTCATATCCGTTACAGACACGCCAGTCCACGCTTGAATACCGCCATTGCACCTGTTCTCTCTAGAGTTGTTTACCTGATCCCTCTGTTATCTGTAATCTACAGCCTGTACACATCACTCGGCACCAACATCTTGTTCAGCACTGACATCAACCCAACCCAAACTAAAATGTTCGTGATTGTCTCTAAACAGAATCCCATTGTCGTCCGCAGGGACTATCCTATACCCGACAGAAGGGTTGAGAGCGAATATGAGGAAATGTAATATCTCCCCATTTCTTTGTTCCATTTTTTTGTTTCTGGCACGAAAAAAGAGGCATATTATTAGGATTATTAGGGCCTAGTTAGGTCCTAGCGGTCCGCAAGAGCGAAAATAAACAAAAGGCTCATGAATTTAATCGGTCTGCGGATAATGCAATACAGCAGATTAGGTTGGTGTTACTTCTTTTAATTATTTACAATATATCATTTGAAAATCAAAATTTTAGATTTAACGGTTAGTATGTGTAGAAAAGGATCCCATTCTGGTAGCCAAAAACACATGTGCGCAAAGGCAGACTCAAATTCGTGTATGCACTAGCAACATGCGCGTATGTTCTTTGAATGCGAAGGGAGTGCTACACTTGTTCGTGCAGCAGCAATGGGGGTTGGGAGAAGCAAGTGCAAAAGTAAATACTATATTGTGCAAATGAGTTTAGGTTTGAGTGAAAGAAATTCTGGCACAATAAATAACAGACTTGCTTCGGGTGGCAGGGTCGTTTGCAAAAGGGTCACCACAAAGTGCAATCCTGCTACTATGTCAGTTAACGCAGGGGTGGCAGCTATGCCAGGAATCGGTGAGTTACCAAGGATTCATGAATCGGCGCCATTCTTTGCATTGAGCATTGCAACTGCCCACTCGTTATGCTGCGGAATAACCTATATGCCTTGCATATGGCCTCAGAAAGTAGCTAAGGATATTACAAGAGAAGCCATCATTGTTGTATATAATCATACATCTGCCCCCACCCGGTAAATAACATTTCGTCTTTATAGCTTTGCAACTAAACGAAGTATGGTATTTGCTAGTGTTGAATAGACGGAAAAGATGGCACATTCTTTTGGACCAACACGTATAAATAGACTCATTTTTTCGTTTTCGATCGGAATTACGCTTTTGCCAGCTCATTTTCAATATCCGCAATTCTCTTTACTTTTTTTTATTATTTTCTATAAACTCGTGAGCAAAAAAACTCTATTATTTGCCATCCTTTAGCTTGCCTACGGAACCTTGTTTCAATCCTACGCTCAAATAACAAAAAGTAACAATGCAAAACTTTAAAGCAGTGCATCATCGTTCATTCTTATTCAGAGGGTCGCTGAAACCAGCAACAACAATAATAGTAGCGTTTATTCTGACCTTTCTTTTCGTATTGGTGACAGCGGCTCCCTTGGATATCGACATACCGCCTGGCTTCGACAACACAGATGGCCCTGACAGGGATTGGCCTGTTCACATACATAGCAGTGGCGGAGGAGGAGGCAGTAATAGGGACTGGCCAGTGGTCGTTATTGACACATCAGCGAGCCCCACGCAAGGCTGAACGGGATGTTTCTTTTTCTTGCTGGCTTTAGCTAGTATTTTTTATACTTTAATTTTATTTACTCTTTAAAAAAGGAAGAAGCCTACGTTACCCCGCCATCATTATTGACATTTGAAGAACAGTTTGTAAGCATATTTGTTTGACTATCATTGTTTACTGACTGTAGTTATTTAATATTCTTTCAATAATGTCCACACTCAATTAACAACAACAACAATAACAAACACAAAAAGTACAATGGTTCATGTTAAAAAACCCGATCAATCAAACCAATCCAGGAACATTAGAACCAGACTCAGCACAATAAATATAAAAAGAACCCACTTACGCGCCGAAGCCTGGTGCTTTTTTGCAGAAACAAGGTACTCGTTGCCATACGAAACATCATCCACAGCACCAACAGCCTCATCATACAGCTTCTCCGTTAGCTGCATCTGGGCATTCAGCTCGTTGGCTAACTGTGTTTGCAGGGCCGAGATCTCCGCAATCGAACGCTGCGTCTCTCTGACACGATCGAGTGCGTTCTCGAACTCGCTGACCAAACTGGTGTTCTCCATTTGCAGCTGAGCTAGCTCCTGGTCCGACAAATGCTTGAGCACCTCGTCGTCGCCGTCATCGTCACGTTCCCCTGTCCTGTTATCAGACCCCGTGGCAGAACGACTGCTTGTGGTTGTAGTGGCGATGTTCTGAGAACCGGTTGTGGGCGTTGTATGGTCCCGCTGTCTCGATAGAACAGTGTGCTGGCGCTCGAGTTTTTGACGAAGATAGAGTTCCTGCATCTCACTGTGCACCTGGTTAGCGTCCTGCAGCCGGGCATTGAGCCACCACACAACAGAGCTCTGCAGCGCAGCCAGACAATCGCGCCTACTGTATGTTTGCAAGTGCGGCGACAAAGAGGTAGTAGAGGAGGAGGCACTAGCGTTGCGTGGATCAAGCGCTGCCACAAGTCGGTGGAACAGAACGTTGACGGTTTCAACAGTGGTGGTGCCATCACCAGGTGCTGTTGCCTCGACTGTTTGTTCGCCCAGTTCGTTGAGCGACTGTATTTTGCGCAGCATCTGTCTGACAGTCGTTTTGATTCCACGGTCGATTTCATCGCGTTCCGGATCGCTTAGTTTTACAACAGTCCCTCCGTACCGGGAAGAAAACACATCTTCCGTAATAGTCTCTGGAGACGCGGCGGCCGACAGTCTCATGGCACCAGCACCGCCATTGGGCTTACGGGAGTGGTGTTTTCTTTGCAGATTCAAGTATGCTGGTCGTATGTGGAGAATGCGATTGCGAAGAGTCGAAAGATGCCTGGCAATTATGTAGGCTTCGCTCAGAAAGGGGTTGGTTACGGAGCGCAAAGACGCATGTGAGTAGGGTTGCTGGTGGTCCTTTTGGGCTGCTGCGGCTGCGGCTGCTTGTTTTTCGTTTACGGCCGACGGGACCGAGGAGGTTAGGGCGGCAGTGGCGTGTTCCCTGACCAACTGCCTAAATTGGCCAGTAAGGTCCATTATGTTGCTCCGGTCAGAAAGAAAGAGAGAGAAAAAACAGAGCGGGATAATATAGAAAGAGATGCAAAGGATAAAGTATTTAACAAAGAAAGTAGTGGAAAGAAGTGACGCCCTGCTGTTTGCTGCTTTTAATTTTTTCTGGAACCGCCAATAGAGTATAAAATACGAAAAAGGGGGGGGGGCAAAGAGGTGAAAATAGAAAGATGGATAAAAACAAGCTCACCATATTTCCACGTTTTGTTTTATGTCGTTTGTAACAAATTCGATAATTATTTTCTATTTTTACCTTTCTTTATTATTGTTTTACCTTTTAGTTGCTAATTTCCGAAAGCCAATTTGCGCATCCTCGAGTATATTCTATTTATTACATCTCCACTTCCATTCTCAAAAAGCACGAAAGAGTATTGCATACATTTATTAACGAGTAAAAAATGGACGAGAACACGTCACGAAAGAGACAGAGGACAGAGACGCCCGAATTCCAGCGGCGAGTTTCGGCTGCGTCGCTTAGTGCAATAATGAATCCGGACCCAGAAGCAGCATTCCAACCGTCGCCTTCGCCAGTGCCATCGCAGAACCAGGCGGCTGGAACGCAATACGACCATTACAACAACAACAGCTATAATATCAACAGGCCACAGAGCCCGCAGCGACTGGAACAAAACGTGTTTGGCGTACGGCCAGCTGAGGACATTGTGCGCGTGGTCGCGGACTTTCTGTACACACACCTGAAGGACAGAACAAACATCGAGGTAAGCTTGGAAAGAAAGGAAAGGAAAAGAAAAACAATTGTTATGTATATTTTCTTTTTGCTAATGCAACAGGGGGGTAAATACGGGGTGCATGCGAGCACAATGGTCTTGGCCTGCTTGTGTGTATGTATATGTGCAACAAATATACTATTATTATTATAGATCGAGGGGAAGCTTGGGCGGATAATAGACAAGGCCAGCGGACAACGCATTGCACTGCCAGTGGTGAGCGAAACAGCGCTGTCAGACGACAAGGCAACACGGTTCGAGTCGAACATGACAGTCCAGCAGCACGCGGCATTCAACCGGCTCCTAAACCAACGCGTGGATGAGACGCGGCGAAGCGATTTCCGCGGCTCGCGTATCGTGTACAAGCACACACGGGAAATCGACCATTTTTACAAGATCGAGGGCACGCGTGTGCGCGTCACAACCGAGAAGGAGACGGGACGGGTGATTGCGGTGATCACGAAGACCAAGATCGCTGATCTGAACATATACTCCCCGCGCACGAAGCTGGACATCAGGATCACGATCAACGAGGAGAAGACCCTGAGTATGCCGGACACGGAGGCGGTTAAACCGATCCTGGAGAGACACAAGGACCGGTTGTCGTACAAGCAGGATCTGTGGAGCTTTGATCTGACGCAGGTGGTCAGTCCCGAGCAGGAGCGTGTGCCAGCCAACCCCTATGCGCTGGGCCCGCCCAAGACCACGCCGGCAGTCACCACGCACGAGTTGGAGGTCGAGGTGGTGCAGCCCGAGATCTGGCTGGCGGAGCGTGCCAAGGTGGCGGCCAACAAGCCAAACAGCTTCCACGAGATCACGCACATCTTCCTGGGCAACCTGCGGGCACTGGCCAAGCGGGCCATCTAGTTTAGTTTTTTCTTTCAGCAAGTTCCATGTTAGGAAGTGTTGTTTCATGTTGCAGCAATGCAGGCAAAAAGAAGGAAGAAAAAGGAGAGAGAAACTATAATTAGTAGCGGTACTCGTCGCGCTTGTAGGGGCCCTGGGTGGGAAGACCTAGGTAGTCGGCCTGCGTGGGCGTCAGCTGCGTCAGCTTGACGCCGATCTGGTCAAGGTGAGCGCGCGCAACCTCCTCGTCCAGCAGCTTGGGAAGCACGTGCACGCCCAGCGGATAGGCGGCGGTGTCGGTCCACAGAGCAATCTGCGCCAGCACCTGGTTGGAGAAGGAGTTGGACATGACGAAGCTGGGGTGGCCGGTGGCGCAGGCCAGGTTGACAAGGCGACCCTCGGCAAGCAGGATGACGTGGCGGCCGCTGGGCATCAGGAAGCGGTCGACACCAGGCTTGATGTTGACGACGCTCTTGGCGTTGGCCTTGAGCCAGGCAACGTCGATTTCAATGTCAAAGTGGCCGATGTTGCAGACGATGGCATCGTCCTTCATGGCGCCCATGTGTGCGCCGGTGACGATGTCGCGGTTGCCGGTGGTGGTGACGAAGATGTTGGCCTCGGGAACCGCCGCCTCCATCGTGGTGACCTCGTAGCCCTCCATGGCCGCCTGCAGCGCGTTGATCGGATCAATCTCCGTCACAAGCACACGAGCGCCCATTCCGCGCAGCGCAGCAGCGCAGCCCTTGCCGACGTCACCGTAGCCAGCAACCACGGCAACCTTACCGGCGATCATCACGTCGGTGGCACGCTTGATGCCGTCGATCAGCGACTCGCGGCATCCGTACAGGTTGTCGAACTTGCTCTTGGTCACCGAGTCGTTGACGTTGATGGCTGGCACGCGCAGCTTGCCGTCGGCAAACATCTTGTACAGGTGGTGCACGCCCGTGGTGGTCTCCTCAGAGATACCCTTGATGCCGTCCAGGTACTGCGGGTACTTGTCGTGCACCAGCGTGGTCAGATCACCACCGTCGTCAAGGATCATGTTGAGCGGCTTGCCGTCCTTGAACGCGCTGAGCGTTTGGTCAATGCACCACAGATACTCCTCGTCAGTCTCGCCCTTCCACGCGAACACCGGCACGCCGGTCGCTGCAATCGCTGCTGCCGCGTGGTCCTGGGTTGAGAAGATGTTGCACGAGCTCCATGCCACCTCTGCGCCAAGCGCCGTCAGCGTCTCAATGAGAACTGCCGTCTGGATCGTCATGTGCAGGCATCCCGCAATACGCGCGCCCTTGAGCGGCTGCGATGGCCCGTACTTCTTGCGCAGGTACATCAGACCCGGCATCTCGTTCTCCGACAGCTCAATGTCCTTGCGTCCCCACGCCGCAAGCGAGATGTCTGCAACCTTGTAGTTTGACATGTTTTGTCTTGTATGTGAAAGAGAGAGAAGAAGACTGGCGAGCAAGCAGTGCGTTGTACTTGTTTGAAAAAAAAAATGAAGAAAAAGAAAAAGAAAGAAAGAACTATCTGCTAGAAAAAAGGGAAAAAGAAAACAAAAGATTGCTTTGTTGCTCCAGAATGGGCCTGGCTGCAGCTTTTATATCCCACCGTTCCTTGGTTGCTTGGTTGCTTCGATCCCATTCCACCAAGCGAAAAGAAGAACTGTGCCAGACGGTAAATGCTTGGCTAATTTTTCTTCCTCCTCTCTCCCTGCCGAGTGTGCAGGCGCAAAGAACGAATAGGCTTGAAGCTCACTCGTGGATTATCACAGCTGGTTAATGTGAATTGTTACTTCCTCCCCTCCATTCACGCTTGCCTTTTCTTTTTTCCCCCCTTATCCTCGGAGCAAGGCCAATCAGCATCCGCCAAAGTCTCGTTCCATTGGGGCGACAGAAAAAGGGAAAAGCTGCATTTACCATTCCATTCACTTGATTGTAGATAATAAGGAGCAGTCATGGCTTTTCCTTTTTATTTGCAAAACCAAGACGAGAGCCTAAATTTTGGCTTAGTTTCTTCGCTGCCTCCACAGCTAACACGCACTGTTTTCGTGGAGCGGAGGAAGACGAGAAAAGGGGCCCCTTACTCTTCACGAGCAAAGGATCTTCCTGCGTGGTGGTACTGACTGGCTCTGATTTCGTGGCTCACTGACCCGTGATAACTCAGCGTCATTAAATTAGGCCGCTCTCTGTGCACAATAACATGAAGGGCGGGATGCTGTGCTTTGTGACGATACCAATGTGATTCCCCTCTTTCCCCCTCCAATCATCAATCAGCTAACAACCTCCCACCCCCAATTTAGTCCAAAACAAGCATCCTTTTTGATTCAGCGGGCTTCCTGTGTTTGTTGTCATCTCGCCTCCTTTGTGTTCTCCCGCACTGGCAAACCAAAGTCTTGTTGTTGGTATCATCCCATCTTTCGCTTCCTAGATCGGGGATTGCGTGAGCAAAAGGATGGGTGCATCAAAAGGGCTAAACGCACACCATTATCCACAGTCTACAAGCAAAAAAAAACAGCAAGGCCAAGTGATATGGCATGAAGACTATCAATGACGATTTTAGACGGGAAAAGGTAATATTGCGGAATATAAAGTCCTGTCTAGCCTATGTGTTTTGAATTCAGGCAAATAAATAAATAAAATAGAAAATTACACCATACGCAGTCTGGTTTCTAGCAATCAACAATCCTTGGGAAAAGCCCGGCTCACCAACGGCCCTAAACGATAGCCCATTATAGCTGGAGTACGCTCAGATCACGGCCGATTTGCATGAATCCCAAGCCTCAATGTATCTAGCACATTAACTGATTGATTGATTGATTGATTGATTGATTGACTGATCATTGCTTTCGTTTCTTGGCTTCCCTGCGCCCACAAAGAGAGTGTGTTTAACTTGTTTCTCCCTTTCCTTCCTTCTATTCTATATTGATATCATCCTTCTTGTATTTTTCTTCTTCTTTGACTCATCTGTTTGTGCACCAACCAATCCAGGCGAACCAGCGCTCTTTTTTTCACTCTTCTGTCTGCTCACATGGAGTCGTTGACCCTAAGTCCCGAGGAGCGCAACCAGTACCAACAACATTTCCTAAATGCAGGACCCGTGGACGGCAAGCTCGCGGGCCCCGTGGCACGGGCCAACCTTCTGCAATCAGGGCTATCGAGCCACCAGCTGGGTGATATTTGGGAGCTAGCAGACATCGACAAGGACGGGGCACTTGATTTCGACGAGTACTGTATTGCACTGAAAATAGTGTTCTCCCTTCTTCATGGCAAGATTAGCAGCGTGCCCCCGGTTCTGCCACCCGGCCTTATTCCGGAGACAAAGTACGCGTTCTTTGGGGCGTCCATGATCGGCAGCGGAGTACAAGGAGTGGCTGCTACTCAGAACCAGCATCAGAGCCAGGGTACCGGTTCTGGTGCCGGTGCTCTGGAGTGGTATGTCCCCGGTGACGACAGATCTCGGTACGAGTCCGTGTTTGCGCAACATTCGCGTGGATCGTCCCACGTGCGCGCACTCGATGTGGACGAGTTTCTGAACTCGCTGGGAATCCCGCGGCCCGCAGTCTCCCAGGCATGGGCGCTCGTCGATGTGCGCAAGTACCAGCAACTCAATCTCGACCAGTTCGTCTACCTCCTCCACGTACTCAATGCGGTGCGTACGAGGGGCGCGCAGATCCCGGCTACACTTCCGTCGGCTGTGAAGGACAATATCTACAGATCGCTTAATCTCGATTTGGGACTAGGAGGAACGGGAGAGGGAGGAAGTGGAAGGGGTTCTGCCGGTCTAGGCGACAGTTCGTATGGTTCTGCTGGTGGTGGCGCCCATTCATATAGATACGGAAAGTCATCGGTTTCATCGTCCGTTCCAAACAGCCGCACTAACAAGGCCGGGCTGTATGGCGAAAAGTCGGGCAACGTGGCGTTGGCCGACAGTTATCTATCAAAGCTAAAGTCATCCTCGACGTTCAAAAACGAGGCTGGATCGAGGTACGCGTCTACCGGCAAGAACGCCGAGGAGGAGAAGCGGTTGCGTGCGGAGCTTGATGGTCTGGACAATGAGCTGCGGACGCTGAACCGCGAAGACGACCAGCAACAGGAACAGGAACAGAGTGGCGATTCCAGTGGTGATCGGGTCGGTTTGGAAGCAACGCTCAAGGAGCTCGAACGACTGCGGGACCAGAAGAGGGCTGAGAAGAAGCGTATTGAAGAGCAGATAAGGGATGGAACCAGTCCCGGCGATGCTGCTGAATCGGTGCAGGATATCAAGCAAACCGTGTACAAGCTCGAGGGCCATTTGTCGTTTTTACTTTCTGAAAAGCGCGCTATGGATAGCTTTATTTCGTCGGCCAAGCAGGAGCTGCTTGATCTGCAGATGGAGCAGATCAAGCTCAAGTGACCTGGGTTGTTCCGCTTTTGTATTGTTTTTTTTGCCTTCTATCGTGGATGAACAACAACCGTCTTCAAACTCACACTCTTATAATTGCCATTCCCCCACGCTCCAAAGACATGCCTAGTTAAAAGGAGTGAAACAAGAGAAGAAGAAGAAAACACTGTTTGATAACGCATGAAAAAAAAAAGAAATGAATGCTTCCCGGAACAACTAAACAGATAGATGTCATAAAATGTAATTGATGAATGATCTGGGGACAATGTCAAAAAAATTAAAAGTTTTTGGACATGACACTTCTTCTTTTTATGTTTTGCACGTATTTTAGAAACAAATTTGACAGCATGGAAGCCGCCAAGAGGAGACAGATAGAGAAAGAAAGACAAAAGATGCGTATTCGCATACCAGAGAGATCCTTGCTGAAAAAAAGGACACGCACACCAAGAAATAATGATTTGATCCCTTCTCTCTTCCCTTGCCATCTCTATATCAGTTATAGCTTGGGCTGTGTGCGGTACTGTCAGCTGGTGTCGACCTTGGCTGGATTGTAACGGTACTCAAACTCGGAGTTGTCAAGGATCTGCAGCAACCGCTCCTTGGCCATATTGTTGACCTTTGCAAAGCGGGTCTGGCAGGCACTGCGGTACGTATAGGACTTTCCAGGATCGCAAACGCATTTGGCATGCATGGCGGGATCTCTTGGGCAGTGCATGTTGCCTGGGTGCTTGTACCCAATGTCCTCAAACCAATGGACCTCGCTCTTCTTGAGCAGAAGCGCAGCGGCTATCGAGTGCACGGGCGCATCGCCCCAGCGCTCGTAGAAAAAGCCCTGCGCGTTGTCGAGATGGTTAAAGTACGACTCGTATGCCTCGCTGCGATACAGCGACAGGTCGACGATTTCAAAGTTGGACCAAAAGTGGCACAGGTTGTAGTGCCCGTCGGTGCCCATCACCCAGTTTGCCAGCGACTGTGCGGGAAGAAGGTGCGTGTTGGCCTTGATCCACGTGCGCGTTGTGTTCCACAATGTCTCGACGGTCCGCCGGCCCTCACGCGGAGCAATAGTGAATCCGTACTTGATTCCATTGTCGCGCATGTACACGAACGGATCATAGTCAATGTCGCAGTAGTACTCGACGTCGGGCTCCAGCCGCCAGTACCAGTCCAGCGAGCGCACCAGAGGATGCTTGTAGAACAGCCCCGACTGGAAGCGGCACATGAAGCGGTAGCTGAGACTGCCGCCGTACAGATACCGGTTCTTGTTGGCCTGGAGCTTCAGCTCGGTCTCCTCGGGCGTGACGCTAGGCGAGTAGTTCCAAAAGTTCTCGTCCAGGATCCCGTACCGCACCTCGTTCTTTGTGATTGCCGCAATGCCGTCGCGGAACTCCTGCGTAAAGTTCTGGTCGTTCAGCAGCACATAAGGGTACTTGAACCGCCTATTGAACCGGTCCTCGAACATCCGCATACTCTTGCGCAGCCCGTCCAGCTCGCTGTTGCGCACAAGAACAACAACCGCGCCGTTCACTCGCTCTCCAGGAGCCGGCTCGTCGTATGATATCCGCGCGGGCGGGAGAACGCCGACGCTCAGGTCCTCGGGGAGTTTGGCTGGGTTTGGCGACAGAACGTTCTTGAACGGAAGGTTGTTTGCCAGCGACGACGCCGGATTGGTCTCGAAGACCGTCGATGCAATGTGGAGCGTTGTGTACATGACCAGCACAACAGATACCAGAATCCCGAGCTTGTACATCCGGGCTGTGGGTTTGAACCCCGCAATTTGAGGAAAACCCATTTTGGCAGAGTGCTGTCAATTGGCCCTAAATTTCTTTTGGTCGATAGAACGTTCTACGGTTGTTTGCAGACGCGTCCTGAAATGCCGGTAAGGACGCCTTAAAATAGAAGAAGGAAAGAAGAAAAGACAAGAGAGGTTGAAGAGAAATACCTCTTCTCCAAGTTGGGGCTTTGTGGTAATGTGAAATAAGAGGGAAGAAAACGCAGACCACACGAGAACAGAGTCAGTCTGAAAGGGGGAATAAAGAGCAAAACCGCGCGTATGAGAGTGCACAAGAAGAAGAAACACAGGGAGAAGTGGATTTTTGATGAGGCTTCTCTTTCTGGTCGCGGGCGCCGCCAGTAAAAAAGAAGAAAGAGAAGACACTGCTACTACTACTGCCAGACGCAAGGCCACAGAGACGAAATAAAGGATGGACAGGAGTCTGTGGCTCGCGAATGGAAGAACAAAAACAAGTCTATGCGCTGTGCAGTGCTATGCTGTGTAATTCGGCTGGCAACAAACAACGACAACAACAACAAACAAACAAAACAAACAACAACAGAAGCGGGAGCAGAAACAATCGCAAGCAAAATATCTCTCTCTTTGCTGCGGTTAGGCTTGGTCCCCGAACCTTCTATTAATATTTATGATGTGATTATCTTTTGCCAGTGGGCTTGCTCCTCCCAGTATAATGTATACGACGGGATGCGTACCAGAGACACGGGTTGCAAGTAAGGAGACTAGGGAAAAGTTAGCAACTTTAAACAAAATGGGTGAGCAGAAAAAAAAAAGTTGATGGAAAACAAGAAGCAAAAGATGGAATGGAAGGATACGATTTTTTTGTGTTAACACCAAAAAAAACTGGCAAAGCAGCCAGTCCCAGTTAGTTCTTTTGATTTCTTTCTTAGAGGAGGGGAGAACAGTCCCAAAATGTAAAAAGACTCAATAATTATTTGCAAAGGCAAAATTTACAATACTTGTGTCCAGCACCAGGACCAATCGGCGCTTCCTTTGCAATCGGGCGCGGGGAGGGATGGATGGGGGAGGCAAAGATGAAGAAAGAAAGGACCTTGTCAACAGATACTATGTGCTCTTCCCTCCTCTCCTCGGCTTCTTTGTGGGTAAGAAAACGCATCATTTCACCCCCCTCTGCTTCGTGCCCATCAATGCGGGCGGAAAGGAGAAAAGGAGCGGATGAACCATGAGGAACCAAGCAGCAACCGCAGAAGTGAGTGGGAGAAAGAAAAGGCGTGTGCGTTTGGGTCAGACAGCGGAGCCCTACGGTTCTCCCACATGGCTGCTGCCGCTCCATCCTTTTATGATCCAGACACTCTAGCTTTGCTGCCCTCCTGTTTGTGCATGCAGAACGCCAAAGAACATAACGGCGAGGGGATAAATGCCAATGCCAAGAAGCCAAACCCCATGCGGACATGATTGTCAGGTACACTCATGGCAACAGAAACAGCAGCAGCGCCCAGACGTGTGCTTTAACTTGTTAGCTTAAAGCGTTCGTTGTCAGGACGCAATCGGTGACCATACGGAAATCAACATTCGGGATTGGCGCTTGCTGCACATCCTTCTAACCTTGGCATCGGTCAGTCCCACAAGAAATGGCGATGCCTTGCCACTACGCAACTAGCCCACAAACACGAGATGCTTGGTATCGTTTGCCGGACTCTACTGCTTTAGCACTGCGCACGTCAAATAGGGTGAAAAAGAAATAAAGGAACCCAGTAAATACATGTTCAGCACAGCTCATGGAGCATCACATCTCCAGGCATGATGCCAGGACACAAAAACAAAAGAGCTTGTTTGTTGTGTTTACTAGGCTGTACCCGCTACTTAGAAGGTTCTGCTCTTGACCCGTATCTGGGTTTCCATCGGAAGCAGACCATGCACGCAGATGGTCTAAACAGTCGGTCCGCTTCAGCCAAAGTGCTTCTGCTTCTATCTCCGTTTCTTTTTAATTTAGTTCAGTGCTTTGTGGCAACAGATGACACTCGGGTGATGTAAGCACGCATAGTTTGGTGGTCTAGTCGTGGTTTCTACAACGGGAAAGAGCGGAGTTTTGACGACACTCCAAAGAAGCTAGCACCAGCTCCCGTCTTGCGCACCGGAACTTCATTATAGAAAGCAAAAAGAGCATTCTTTTCTTGTATCGCACATCTCCAGAGAAAGGTGTTAATGGAGTTAGTGTTTGCGTTTGTATTTTAGCAGAGGGGATGATGCCTCAAACTGCCTTTCCTAGCAATTAGCGCCGCCCCTTGATCGCATGATCCGAGTGGGAAACGAACGTACTTTTTTTTCTCCACTTTTGAATCCTCCCTTTTTATTCTAACCCTTTTTTGTTTTTTATTTGTTTGCTACTGTAACCACATTTATATTTTCTTTTTCCTTTTTTGTTCTTGCGTAAACTTTTTCCACACAAAAGAGTAAGATTTCAACAATAAAAGGAAGAACGAGAGTGGGAGTTCTGAAAGCACACATGTCGTTCGTATACACGCTATGTTGCTATGCAGGAGCACTGGGCTGATATTGAGTGTTTTTATTATATCCCTAATCCATAATTGATTGAATGTAGTGATTGACCTGCCATCGACGGATTCGGACAGCGACTACTACAGGTGCTGGATCGAGTGGTTCATAAACCTGGAGGGGAAGGAGTATTTTTGCGATGTGGACGAGGAGTACATTCTGGACAGGTTTAATCTAACCAATCTGCCGCTTGAGGTGCCGCACTACCACAAGGCGCTGGATCTGATAACAGACAGACTGCCCAACACACCGATGAGCGATGAGCTTCGGGGACAGATAGAGCAATCGGCAATCCACTTGTACGGACTTATCCATGCGCGATACATCATCACAGCACGCGGACTGGTCAAGATGTTGGAAAAGTACAAGCGCGGGGACTTTGGAGTATGCCCGCGGGTATACTGCTCGCAACACTCGCTGCTTCCGGTGGGGATCACAGACCAGCCGAACGTCAAGGGCGTGAAGCTCTACTGCAGCCGCTGTGAGGACGTATATAACCCAAAGTCCAGGAAACATGCGCTGGTGGATGGCGCATACTTCGGCAGCAGCTTCCCACACATGCTGTTCCAGATGTACCCGACCTTAAAGCCGGCGCCTTCGGAGCAGCGCTATGTGCCGCGCATCTTTGGCTTCAAAATACACGCAATTGCTGAACTGCACAGGTGGCAGGCCGATCAGCGCGAGGAGCAGAAGAAGCGCTTGGGAATCGCAAGTGATTCGTAACCAGACTGCGTTTTGGACACTCCTTGTGTGCTTTATTTCATATCTTTGTTCTGTTTTTTTATTCTCTTTTGTTTTGCTTTTTTGGGAGGCTTGGGAGACGATGGATGTCCTAATGTTACACTTTTTTTCCTGGTTTGGGCATGCGATGTTTGCAGTATAAAAAGAAGACCGTTTAGTTTTATCCTTGGTCATTTTAGGTTACCAATCCGATCCACATGGCCCAGATATTAGATCCAACTCTCCCCGAGCATTATAGAGTGGCGAGACCTGCTCGTGTTTTATGTCATATTTTTATAGAGCGGATGTTTCCTCTCCAGCAGCAGATGATGCGAAGAAAGAGACTGAAAGGTGGACGAGTTACTTTAAAGGGAAAAGGGGCCATGCATGGTGTGACAATATGAATACAAAGGATGTTAACTTTTCCGCCCATTCCTTTTCTCCTTTCTGTTTCTGTTCTGGTTTTTTCCTATCGTATTGTATTGTGTTTTTTTTGTACTTTAAGGCAGAATTTATTATTTGCATATCCTTTTCCCCTAGACCACACAGCTTTTGAATGTGCAAAATGATGCCGGATGAGAAGAAACCCATTCCGTGGGGGCTGCCACCGCTGCGGTCGGAGGTTATTGCCAAGCAGCAGCAGCAGCAGAAAGAGGAAGAGACTGATGTCGCAGCTGTTAAGGTGGTCGACAACGAGAAGGCACAGCAGCTAGACACAACGGTCGATCAGCAAAATGTCGGCACTCTTCGTCCAAAGAAGACAATCGACGGGGGCTGCTACTATGAGCACGGCAGCGGAGCAGACGGATACACAGCGCTCGGGCAACACGGAGCCTCGTCGGGCATGGGAATGAGCCTACGCAAGCGGATGGGCGTGTTTCTGGTGGGAATCGGCATGCTGAGCGGCGCAGCACTCTACGTACACAGCTGTGTATGTGATCCCAACGCCATCAACCCACCGATGTTCTCTGCGGCGACACGCAGCACCAGCGCAGGGACGCTGGAGGCGGTGCAGCAGCTGCTGGACGGCGGATTCGATAGCAGCAACACGGTAGCGTGGGACCGACTGGCGGAGATGACGGATCTGTACGGACACCGCATGACAAGCAGCGCGGCGTACGACCGCAGCGCCAGGTGGGTTGTGCGCACAGCAAACGGCGACAGCGGGATGCAGGCGTACACGGAGCCGGTGTTTGTCGATGACTGGCGGCGCGGCCACGAGTCGCTGCATCTATTCGTGCCCACGCGTCCCGGCGGCCGCGTCAAGATCCCAATGCTGGGGCTGGGGAACTCGGCGCCCACGCCGCCTGCAGGTGTTGAGGCCGACGTTGTGCCAGTCCACTCGTTCGACGAGCTGGCGCGCCTGGGAAACCAGACGATTGCAGGCAAAGCCGTGCTGTTCAACTTCCCCTACACCGGCTACGCAAACGTCGGCCGCTTCCGCTTCCAGGGCGCTGCGGAGGCCGAGAAGTACGGCGCACGCGCAGTTCTTGTGCGCACATTGGCGCCAGACACGTCGTTTGAGTCGGTGCATACCGGCATCTCGCAGCGCGCACGTATTCCGGCCGCCTCAATCTCTCTGGCCGACGCCAACTTCATCGAGCGCATGTACCAGCGTGCCCGCGCTGGCGTCTCCGCCAAACACGTGTATCCGCGCGTCAAGCTGACGATGCACTCGCAGCTTCGCAAGCATGCGAAGAAGTCGGCCAACGTCATCATCGATGTCAAGGGCGCCGAGAGCCCTGAGCAGATTGTCCTGCTGAGCGGGCACTTTGACAGCTGGGACGTCGGCGTTGGCGCTATGGACGATGGCGCCGGTGCGTTTCTGGCGTGGGAGGCCGCGCGTATGATTGCGCAGCTCCCGCGCAGACCCAAGCGCTCGATCCGCGTGGTCATGTGGAACAACGAGGAGACCTTCCAGCGCGGAGCCAAGGCCTACTACAAGCAGCACAAGGACGAGATCAAGAACCACTGGTTTGCCGTGGAGAGCGACAGCGGGGTCTTTGATCCGTGGGGCCTTGCCGTCGATGCTGACGAGCGTTTGGTTGGCGTCCTGCGCAGCTATGGCGCCGATCTGCTCAAGGTTCTGGGTGCTGGCAATATCACCTCTTCCAACGTTGAGGAGCCGGGCGAGGACATTGCTATCCTGTGCAGGAACGGCGTGCCCTGCGCTGGTTTCCTGAGCAGAAACCCCGAGAATGACGCTGCTCCGGGAACCCTTCCTTGGGAGACACATTACTTCCGCCACCACCACGCAAACAGCGACAGGATCGAGATCATCGACAAGCACCAGCTGCGTCGTAGCGCCGCTGCCCTTGCTGCCTGGTCGTACCTGATTGCCGATATGTAGTACGGGGACAATATATGTATGCTCCCATTTTATTCATGCCAGTAAACACTGCTTTCTATTATTGACGATTGTAACAGAGATCTATGTATGACTTATCTAGATGTATATGTGATTGATTTGGTTTGACAGCTTCCGCGCTGATTCCTCTCCGGACCCGTCTGGACCCGTTGCACTGTTAGCAGAGGTAGTTGTGCCTGCAGCCTGTCGTTTCTTGATCTTCGCCATCTCTTTTTGTCGTTTCTTGGACTCTGCTTTCCTTTGTCGCGCTGCTCCCTTGACTGGCTTCTTCTGATTCTTTTTGCTGGTGTGGTGCTGGGGTTCTTCGGCGCTACCACTAGCATCTTTATGAACATCATCTCCTTTGGACGCGACGGCAGAGGCTGCAGCTAGCAACCCATCGACATTTCCATCCAGCTGCTCCTTTGTGCCATCTCCCTTGGTAATTGCTGCACTGTTGCCACTAGGCTTGCTTACAGACTGGTCGTCCACAAGCGTAGCAGCATCCTCTGGCGGTGGCGGTGGCGGCGGCCCAGCATAGTCTGCCGAACCATCCTTCGCCCACCACTGGTCTGGGTTATCCGGATCGTCAGCCATCCACTGGATCAGAAGCTCAATCACCTGGCCCTCGTCTCCATGACTCTCCCTTAGAAGCCTGCGCACAAGAAGCAGATTGGAGACGCCCGTCGACGCAATCACCATCTTTTCTATTGGCCCTGGTGTCGCCGTATCCTGCTGCTTATCCGTTAACCGGTGGTTCTCGTCCTCCGAAGCTCCTGTTGAATCGTAGTCCGAATCTTCTGATATCGTTGGCTATAGACATGGTACAGGTTGTATGGCAATCCATTAAATGAGATACAATCATTGTCGGGAAAGGAAAAGAGAAACTGAATGGTTAGTACAACTGGAAAAATAAATTATAAACAAACAAACATATAGACGATATGCACAAGAAGAGCGATAGACGTTAAAATTAGGGCTTGTTCTTGGTGAACAGCCCTAGAAGCCGCAATCCATATTTCATCAGCAATTTTGAAGAGCTGGATGACGAGGAGGTGGAGCGTGATCTGGATGTTCTGTTGAATCCCCATAGACGATCATCAGCACCCGGATGACCGGCAAACCCAGTGCCAGATCCCACCGCTCTCCCCTCGACAACATTATCCAGAACAGGCGTGAAACTCAGCTTGGTACTTGCTTTAACATTGGGCAGCCCCACGTGTGGCCCATCCCTGTTGCGAACCGACGAGTAGTGCTCGTACGAATGGTACGCAATATGCACCGTATGCAGGTTCCTCGCCACCGGGTTGCCGCGTCCAGCCTTATTATTGTCATTCACGGGTGCCCCGCTTATTACAAACACGGTTCCGCCCATCTGGTACACCTTGATATCCACATTGTAGTTGCGTGCAAATGCCACCAGCTCTATATTGCCGCCATAGACACCCGGGTTCCGCATGTTGCTGACATACCGTCCGAACGGGCTGCTTTCGTCCATGAATGGGATGAACTCCTCTGGATTCCGGTCCATGTAATCGCATACCGACTGTCGGTGTCGCATGTGCGTTTCGGCCGATCCATCTACCTGATCTGCCAGCGCCCTACAATATTTCATGTTCTTACTAGCCATTCAGTCAGAATATATGCGAGCCTTGCGCTGAACAAACAAACAAACAAAGAAAAGGCAGTCTGCCCAGATCGAAATCTATCCTCTTCTTTCCATTGCTATATGCAACTTACCTGAACAGACAGTTGCCATCGCCCGCCATATCTTTGCAATACAGGCCATTCCTCTTTAATGCGTGGTCGAGCTGAGAAAAGTCATCGCATCCATAGCTGTCTTGTTTCTACTTGAATGAGTGTGAAAAGAACAACAATGATTCATTAGTACTTTTTTGGATCCTTCCTGTGCAGAGCAGACAAGGTTCAGATACGCCTGCCAAAAAAATTGCACTTACTCGTCTAAGCACTCGTCCTTTCTTCTCTACAATAACAATAACAACATTATCGTAACACCAAAAACATGATGAGCTCAGTTAGCGATACCGGGAAAGAAAGGTCACGATATTAAAAAAGCAACACCAAGAAGAATCACTAAGATATTGGGTACGTCAAACGTAGAGATTTCCCTATTGCTGTATTCGGTGCCAAGCACAACAGCCAGTACCTTCGAGTCTGCGAACCATTGCTGTTTACGAAGAGAGCTGAATTTGCTTGAATTTTGAATAATATAATATTGAGGTAAATAAGTTTTAAGAATGGAGAAATGGAGAAACAAGAGACGAACAAAAGTTTTCGTTTGGGTCTGAACGTTGTGTGCTGTTTACCTTTAATAACATCACTAATTTTACTATTAATTATTGGGAACATCAGTCAAGTCACCCGCTTTATCACTCCTCCAACTATCAAAAATAAGCAAGTGATCCAATCACTTTTTTCATCACTCCGATTCGCCATTTACTGATATCAACAGATGTTATGAACAAAGATCAAGGTAATACAAGTTGAATACGGATTATTCCGAAAGATGAGCACGTTCTAAAATATGTGAAATTGTTACCGCCTTATTGTCCCTGAAATTGAGTCATCGCGTTTTGGTGCAGACCAGCCTGCTGGAACTGATATCCTATCTAACACCATGCAAAACATATGTCAGCTCAGTGGTGGTATTGGGCATGGCTCTGGTCCGTGCATTGGAAATTTAAAGAGCAATGCAAAAAATGCATCAAGCGTACATATACCAACAGATATGGCTATTCTCGCATCTAGTTTGATTGAATTCATGGGCGTATTAATGTTGTTGGTATTTGTATCTTTGTTGGCTGCAAAGAGCAGCACCACCAGCACATGAGACATTGATGTGCAACCAGGATATTAGCAATAATTTGTCTCAGCATGCAACAAATATATAATCGGTGCTGCCCACAGTTCCTTTTTTTATTTCAGGAGATGTGAAAATCAGCCAAAACGCAAATCTTCTTCTCCGTGCCATTTTTGACTACCGATAATCAATTTTCGGTGGAACGTGAGTAATACATTTTCGCTTTTTCATCCCCGAATGCAATTTATGTGATGTGTATGAGTACGTATATCAAGATTTTTGGAGTACGCGCACAGGCAGACAGCAAAGAAGTCGAGGTTTGCAAAAAAGGAAGAGAATAGGATAATTTAGCTTTTCTTTTCATCAGACCTTACACTATCTCCTTTATTTGTCAGCAAGAATAGTAATATTAATATTAATACACTATTCAGAGTACAACCAATTTCTATAGTTTTATTTTCAAGCGCCCAAGCAAGTAATATATATATATATATATATATATATATCGACTAGCAAACACAAGATGGCAGCAACCAGCAAAAGCCAGCAGACTCTTGTCCAAGAAGTGGACGAGAGGTGCCATGGCGATGAAGCAACGCCGCTTCTTCAGACCTCACAGTCAGAGCTGGACATCTCAATTGCAAAGTGCGACACTATTGAGCCCTATTTCCATGCCGCCAGGAACGAGATCAAGTGGATAGCATCATCGTCATCATTGGCAATCCTGACCAATGTGCTCCAAACATCATTCTTTTTTGTAAACGTAGTCTCTGTTGGGCATCTGGGAGCAAAGGAGCTCGGCGCAATGTCTCTTGCTGTGACCCTTCAGGGGATATTTGCATTTGCGCCAATATTCGGACTTCTCTCGGCTATGGATACATTTTGCAGCACTGCATACACGGCATCACGCGACAAGAGGCTTGTCGGGTTCCATTACCAGCGCGGAATAATTGCTGTCCTTACCCATTTTATGATAATGTCACCTATAATGTGGTATTCAGAGAGCTTTCTTCTGTTTCTAGGACAGGATCCAGAGATTGCACACCTTGTTGGGATCTACCTTCGCCTGAACATCGTGGGAATGCTGCCGTACTCTCTCTTTGAGACCACAAAGCGGTTCCTGCAAGCACAGGGCATTATGCGTGCAGCCACACTTGTGATTGGTGTCGTTGCGCCAATTCATTGGACCAGCAGCATTATACTGGTGCGGTCGAGATTTGGTCCGGGCTTTATTGGTGTGCCTGTCGTGAATATAATTACCAACTACATATCGCTGACTGGGATACTTTTGTACACCCGTAACAGCCGTGCTATGGAGGCATGGGGCGGATGGAAGATAAGCGCCTTTCATAACATGCGGGCATACTACCGTCTTGCAATTCCCTCGGTTGTCACAACCTGCGCTGACTGGGTTTGCTTTGAGCTCCTCACCTTTGGCACATCGTATTTTGGGGCTACCCAGCTAGCCGGAAGCGCCATTATGCTTAACACGGTACAAGTCGTATACCAGTTTAGCAATGGACTTGGGTTTGGTACCAGTCCTCGAATTGGCAACCTAATTGGCGCAGCAAAGCCCCGCCAAACACGCATAGCAGCAGACATGGCCATACTGACGTCGGCGCTTATTGGAATAATAGGCGCTGTGTTTCTGTCGTCGTGCGGTGACTGGTGGATATCCATATACACGAATAATCCGGTTGTGGCCCGCCAAGCAGCCCGACTTGTTCTTATTGTCTGCGTGTTCAGTCTCTGCAACGGCTTAAATGCAGTGCTGAGCGCGGTGCTACGCGGACTTGGGCGCCAGAAGGCTAGTGCCAACATACTCTTATTTGGATTCTACATATGCGGCCTGCCCACAGGGATATACTTTGCGTACGTAAGACATTTTGAGTCAATCGGACTCTGGAGAGGCCTGTGCACCGGCGTTGTTGTCGCATGCTCTCTTCAGATTTTCTACATATACACAGTGGTTGACTGGAAAGACGAAGTGCGTCGCTGCATCTTGCGACTCAAAGCAAACAGCAGCAGCAACAGCAGCAGCAACAGCAACGACGCCAGTGTAGCAATTAACGTAGAATAGGCTATACCACCATTAATTAATTAATTATTTTACACTTGCACTCTATTGTTATTGATAAAGAGCAAATAAGAAATGAGTAAAAGGAAATTCGTGCAATAAAGCCTAAAATTTTTTTACTCTGTCGCAGTCTATTTATCCTATACAGACAAAGGTTTTCTGTGCAAAACAGAAACAGAAAACTATTAGAGCTATTTATATATTGACATACATTCGATGGGGGCAACTATATGTAATATATTGTGGAGCTTAAGACACGTTACACAATGAATATTTTATTACTCTACGCTTGACGTTAGCTTACGCTTAGTAAGATGAGGATTTGTACACAAACGACCCGCTTTTGGCTGTTGAAGCAGCCAAGCTTGTCCTTGTTATCTGCCTATATAGCTTTGGCAATGGTTTGAACGCCGTGCTAAGCGCGGTGATGCGTGGAATCGGGCGTCAAAATATCAGCGCAAACATTCTTTTCTTCGGGTTTTGCGTGTGCGGTCTGCTGATTGCAGTGTATTTGACTTATGTAAGAGGCCTGGAAACAGCCGGGATTTGGTGGAGTGCGTGCACCGGTGTCGTCGTCTCGTTCATCATCAAACTGTTCTACATGGGCTTCATTGTTGACTGGAAGAACGAAGTGCGTCTCTGTCTGATACGGCTCAAGGATAGCGGCGGAGTGGACGCTAGCAACGAGTCCTCGGAATAGTTATTTCTTATTTACTAGTCGATGTGCAAAATACAATAACAGAACGCTTTGAATGATTTTGAAACAAAATAGCATAGAATATATTGGTTGGATCTCCGTGTAATTGGACCGACATCCACAAGCAAACAAACAAACATCCATCTCCCAAATGATTATAAACCGAATATGTGGCAAATAGGAACACTTATGCAACTCCTCACCGAATATGCGCCAGATCGTCAAGCATTATGCCTGTGCCAGAGGCAGCAGCCGCCGCAACAGCAGAGCCCCCGGCTTTGTCCGCGCCAGAATGTGCATCAGGAATCCCGACCAGCCGGGTTACGCTGCTCGACAATGCGCCCGGACGTCTTGGAAGCCTAGAGCTCTTTGCAAAGATCTCCCAGAAGCGGATCGTCTCATCGCCAGCGGCTGTTGCCACTGTCTGGCCATCGGGACTGTGCGCAAGGTACAGAACCCGCTTCGTGTGGCCAGAAAGGATGGCAAATGGCCGCATTGACGGGTACTTCCACAGCACAATGTGGTTTTCAGAGTACCCGTGCGTGCTGACCATCTCGGATCCGTCGTGCGACCAGCTGAGATTGCAAACCTGCGACTTTGTATCGGTGCACGAGATCTGCTGCCCCGTGAGCGTGTTCCAGATGCGGATGCAGCGGTCGTCGGTTCCGCCGCCGCTGGCCAGAAGCCCCCTTTGCGTTGGCGACCACGCAAGCGCCTTGACTGCCGCGGTGTGGTCGCGCAGACGAAACAGTGGTTGGCGGAAGGTGCGTGCCACCGACGCAATCTCCGGATGGTACGACGGCACAAGCGACTCCAGCGGCGTGTACCGCGTGTCCCAGATAAGCAGCAGGTTGTCGTTCCCGCCGCTGGCCAGCTGCGTTTTGTCGGGGCTCCACCGCAATCCGCACACCTCCTGCTCGTGCGAATAGTACGTCGAGATCACCGAGCTCTCGCGGGCTCGCGAGTCGTGGTTGTAGATGCGTTTGTCCCGACTGCCTGTTGTCACTACAGACTGGTTCCACTCGACCACGCCGACCCGCCGCGTGTGCACGTTGTATGAGCGCACCTTGCGTCCATGGCTGGCGTCCCAGATCTGCACCGCGCCGGTGTTCAGTCCAACCGCCAGGTGCTTGCCGTTCTCCGCCCAGCGCACCGAAGTCACCTTGTTGTCGCCATTGCCCTCAGCGTTGACATCGCACAGTCTGTTTGTCTGGCTTGACTGTGCGTCCCACACGTACACCTCGCTGGCAAGCGCCACAGCCACCTGGTTTGTCGACGACCAGTCCATCAGATTCAAATAGTAGTCATCGCATATTCCTGGGGCATCCAGGACCTTGACAGGCTCCTTCGGGATCTTGCGGTGGGATTGCCGCGGACTCAGGATCCGTCGCGCCCCCTTCGTCAGCTTGCTCTGCTGGTACACCTCGTGGACAGGAGATGCGCGCCCAAACAGATTGCGTCCGCTCGGAGGGCTCACTGCGGGCAGACTGGACGCCATTCCGATACCCGACTTGCGTGGAGACTTGTAGATGAACACAGGCTGCGCGCGGTTGGGACTGCTTGGCGTCGGTGTTGCCGGACGACTGCTGCTTCCGGGTCCGCCGCTAGCTGCGCTGCTGCTCCACGGAACAAGCGACGGCAGCTGGTTTGGCGACGACGAGAGCCTGTAGATATCCCGTCGTGGCGCCGACTGCGATGGCGGCGGACTGCTCGACCGCAAGCGACGCGACTGCTCGAAATCATCTGCCGCCGACCGGTCGTTCAGCAACTCGGACCGCAGCAGCGCATCGTACGTGCGGTTTGCCTCGTCCATGTGGATCCGGTGCTCAATGTTCGCTGTTCTGCGCGAAAACACAGGCGACGATGGTCGCTGGCCATGGTCATACATGCGGAGATCGGAGCCCAAATCAGGCGATCGTGCAGGAATAAACCGGTCGTAGTTGAATTGAGGCGACCTGCGCACATGTCTAAAGTGGTTCTCTGGCGTGTCAAATGCACCGCCATTGTCGTCATCGAGCCGCGGAAAGGAGCTGGCGTCCTCGGAGGGCGCTGTGGACGGCTGCTTGCGGAGCGGCGGCGTAGATGCTGCTTCTTGCGATCCCGAGGCAGCAGCAGATAGAGGTGCCGTCTCGTCGCTGGCAGCGGTTGATGCCGATAACGACGATATTGTGTGCTTCAGCATGCGCGGACGCTCTCTACCACTGGCAAGGGGCGGTTCCGGCAGGTCTTGCTCCTTCAGTTTTCGAGCCATCGATCTGGTGACTACGCCGGCGGCGGATCCTGGCAAGGCTGGTTGCTCGGGGAGATGCGTCAGTGTTGGCGACTCGTCACCCACCTCGTCATGGCCAGAATGGTGTCTCTGGCTTCTGGTGTGGACGCGTCGCATAGCAGTTGGCTCTTGTTGGCGCGGACGCTGTCTTCCGTGTATCATATGGTCAAGCTCATTCTGTCCACGCCGATGCAATGGATGGCTGCGTCTCGCATCATCATTGGAACGATCGTCTTTGCTTTGATACTCATCATCAACGCTGTGATCTAAATGATGCAGTGCGGAGGGCTGCGTTTCCCTAGCCCTGCTCCGCGTAGTAATGATGTGAGGGGCTGCTGTTGCTGATGCTCTGGCCTGCCGTTTGGTTGGACTCGAGTGCGGACCGAGTCCTCTTTGCGTAGCCTTGGGTACTTCCAACTGTGACGAGCGTGTAGCTGCTGCTGGAGCCTCTGGCCTACGTGTCCGCGTCTGAACCCTCACAGCATGCGACGAAGTGATGAGTGGAGCGGGGGAGGGCTGCCTTGAAACAGACGAGTGGGTGCTACTGCTTGTCGTGCGTTCCAGATTGCTACGAGGGCCCAGAGACTCTGCGTCGTCGATGAAGGACGGCGGTGTGTGGGGTTTGGATGTCCGCACCTGCTTGCCAGGGTTACCGCCATGCCGCATTGTCTAGAATACAGTCAAGGATAAACAGGGTGAATAGCAAGCGAGCGTTTACGATACTTTGTGTTCACGCAGTACCAATATGTATGAAATAACAGCGAGTCAAACAGATATAGATAGAGAAAAAGCACAACCCAAACAAAGGAAACTAGCACAAAGAAAAGGTGAAAAAAGAGTTTAAAAAGTATTCCACTAACACGAGCATACAGCTGAAACTGAAAAAGAGAAAAAAAGCTTCAAGATTATCAATCAAACACAGCCAGATAGTCAGACAGCCAGACAGCAACCACTTGTAATCATCAATGCTTGCTTGCTTGCCATCAATGAATGCACATGCGGCTGGCCTATAATCAGAATACAGGAGGATAAGGCAAATGAGGATATGGTTCAGGCTCGCGTGAGTGAAGGGAAATGTCTTTTCTTGTTGGATAGTGGAAAAGAAAAAGAAAGAAGCCACAATGGAATCAGAGTATTATTTCCTTGTGTGCTGGAAAAAAGTAATATAAACCCCCTGCTATTTGGAGCAGACTTTACAATAAATAAAGAACCGAAAATTGGCAAAAGTGTAAACAATCACAAAATCAGAGCAAAAAGAATAAAGTAGGAAAAAAGAGTTGGAATAGAGGACGAAAAAGCAAGATGATGGATGATGTAGAACTCGCAAAATCGGGGACAAAATACAGAGGAAAGCGGGATGCATGATGAAAACTGCACACTAAGGGGCGAAAAAGGACGAAAATCCAGTTCTGGTCGGTCGCTTTGTTTCGGCTCTGGCTCTGTGTTCTTTGTAGATTGCGCTTAGCCCACGTTCCTGACAACGCAGTAGATGTCCCGCCGTCTCGCACCCCCTCTTTCCCTCTCTCTCCCCCGCACCCGAACACGCTCTGTTTCGCCACAACCCATTGTTCCTGCTTCCACAACCGAAACCCGCGAAACAAAAAACAGTGGTGGTGGGGGTTCCTGGGATATCCCAGCCATGCCACGTCCAGGGCCGCCTACAGGTCCAGCCTTTGTTTACGTTAACACCCTCCCGATGGTCGCTTCTGACTGGCTCTCCGGCAAAACGTAAACAAACCCTTGCTTATCGTCAACAAAGACGCAAATCACCGCTACCTCTTCTCTTCTCTGGAGAGCGGAACGAAAAGGAGTCGCCGCCTTTTCCCAGCCAACCGGACTTTGCTGTTCTCTTTTCTTCGCAGAGAACCCGCAGATCGGCATGCACGCTGTCGTGCCGTGCTGTCCAATGGATTCACGTGACATTGGGTTTATGCGTAATTGCCGTTGATTGGCGATTAGAAAAGCCAAACGATAAACGATCGTCGGATGTTGTTTTTACTTCATGAAAAGTCAGGCTGAAGTAAAATAAGCTGCTTCCATCGTCGGCTTTATTTTCTCCGCACGCAATGCCTTTTTTCGTTTTCTTCTCCCGCCTTTTTCCATCTGGAGAAAAGGCAATGCGAAAAGGGTTCTGTTCTGGGTTCGCTCACTCCTCATCGTTCCGTGCTAGCGGAGCATGGCGGGGAGAGAGCGAGTAGGAGGAGGAGGAGCAAGCCATTGCAATAAGAGCGCTTGGTGGGTTGTCCAGCAGGCGGGGGGTTAGAGAAGAGGAGTGGATGTGACTCTTGATGTTCTCTGTCGAGCACAACACTCTACTTGTCCAAGCAAATGAGAACGATGGCGATGCCATCTGCCATCAAATCACATATCCTCGAAAAAAATGACTAAAAGAGGTTTTGCGTCCTTTTTTATTAATTTTTCTTCCGCAAGCTTTCTTTCTTCCTTCATCTTCCAATACCTTCTATTTCATTAATATTATAAAAATACTTTCTACTTTTGTCTTTTTTTTTTTTTTAATTTCAATCATATAGAGAAACATGTCAACGGGCGGTGGTACAGACTTGACAGAAGAGCAGCGGCAGCATGGTAGACAGACCGGTCAGTCGACGCCAATGTACTGGTGCCACCAATGCCAAAACGAAATCTCACCAATGATGGCACCAAATCCAATTTGTCCCCGCTGCCACGGCGATTTTGTTGAAGAAGTAAGTGTGTGTTTGTATGCTCCTCTTCCCCTTTCAACAGTCTGTAATGCTATGTCTTCTCGTGAGGTGCGAGGTTGTTGAGGATATATGCCACGTGTCACTAAGGATGGAAAAAAGCTCCATTCCTGTGCCTGCCGAACCAGAAAGCCGCCACATGGATATGGATATATTCTGTTCAACTTTCTTTTACGAGCCACCTTCGCATTATTTACTGCTCTTGGCAGAATCCCCAGCATGTGTGTGCCGAAAAAGAAAGAACATCCCCTTATCCTTTGCACTCGATCTTGCTCGCCATGCGCTTGCTGAGCACGACAAGCACAGCTGTTAGCCTATTTTCTTCTGCCTTGTCTTATTTCCTTGCCTCCTTTTCTGTTGGTAGTCTGAGAGAAAAGAGAGCGGCCGCTTGGAGGTATTGGAGAGACTTTGTGGGAACGTGGCTAGCTGAGCCATGCGCTGGTTGCTTGGTCCCACGGGAAGCTTTTCTATTTTTTGCATTGTGTTGGCTGGAGACAATACACCTTGTGTAGCATGCGCATGGAGCATTCCAATCAACTGCATATCTACTAACTTACCAGCGAACTAAATGCTGACCTTCTTTATTTTCTTATTTCAAAGTAGATTGAGGCTGAGAACGATCCACGAGATTTCCTGACTGGAGGAGACGCGGGCAACGGAAATGACGAGGATGAGATGGAGAACGAGTTTGGCGGTGCTGGGAACTACAACCAGGAGCTACAGACGATGATCCAGGACATGTTGTCCAATATAATGGGTCGCCAGATTCCGACCACTGAGGAACAGCAAGGCCAGACAGGAGACCAGCGGCAACAATCATCGTCGTCAACGGATGGAGACGCTGCTGGCAATAACAATAGCAATATTCCTGGATCCATGCCAAATAGCAGCAGCGCCGGTAGATCCGGTACTTTTGGGAGAGCCGCCAACGCTTCTTCGGGCACAGCGGACAGTGGCGAGCGACAGTTCCCGGGAATGCGCACATGGTCGTCGAACGTGGGCGGTACGCATGTCTCGTTTTCTGTAGGGGGGTTTTCTCCAGAGGCATTTGCCAACAGAGCACCTGCAACAGCCGGTGGTGGTGGCACACAAAGGCGGACAGGCAACGACAATGGGGATGGTGCTGATCAACAGCGAGACTCGGGCGACGATGGACGCAGACCAATGTTTATTGATCCAGAAGAGAATGCGCCGCTGACACTAGGAAACCTGGTATCCTCGTTATTAGGCGCATTGGGAGGTGCTTCTCGAGGCGAGGACGGACAAGGCCCTGGCGGAATGTCCCAATTGTTTGGGGTGCCCATCGGCAATCTTGGCGACTATGCGTGGGGCCAGAACTCCTTGGATGACATTATAACTAATCTGATGGACCAGAACCCGGGAGCCAACTCCCAGCCGCCTGCTTCGGACGAGTCGATATCCAAGCTCCCTCGGCGCAAAGTGACAGCAGAAGAAGTAGATAGAAAGCTGGATTGCGGGATCTGCATGGACGAATACAACAAGGACGAAGAAGTCATGGAGCTGCCGTGCAAACATATTTACCATAGGGACTGCATCGAGCATTGGCTTAAGATGAACGGAACGTGTCCGGTTTGTCGAACTAGAATTGATCTGAATGATAGCAAAGGCAGTGCAGACGTAGGCACCGAGGATGGCGGATTGTCTATGCCGCGGCCGCATTCAGACCTTCCTGGCACGTTTCCTTCCTCATCAGATGGGTCCACATCTTCACAACCGCAAAACCGCCAGCAACAACAACAACAGCAGCAGCAACAACATGGCACTGAGAGCAGGACTACTGCCCCTGAGCAGGAACCTATGGACTAGAAAGCAGAATTTTGCAGGAAAGGTTTCTAGTGTTAATGATATTGCTTTATCGCTTCATCCTTTTTTCTTTCTTTCTTTCACAATGTATAATTATTATTATATGGAACGCGTGCACAACAGAATGTGCTTGTTCTTTGAACACTATGCTCCTTTTTTCCACATTAAATCTTTTGTTACAGCAACGATATTTAGCGTATCTATATGTTTCGTTTCCTCTAATCGTAAAATCATACGAAGGATGTTGTATTATGTTCTAAAGAAAGATATGGTTGGTAGTGGGATGTTTTTTTACAAGCTAAGGATGCGACAACCTGCTGATGTGGGCTTCTACGGCAACAGCGGCCTTGTCCCAGCTGTCCAGCTTGTACAGAACCTGCGAAGCATCTGACCTGACACCCCGCTGTTCTCCAAAACGCACAGCGAGCCATTCGCACCAGTCAGCAGGGGCCTTGCTGTCGCCGAAGAGCAGACCAACATTAGCGTCAAGCAGAGCTGGAAGATCAGTGAGCGAGTCGCCGGCGTAGGCTAGAATGGGAGGGCGGCCGTGCTTTTCGGCAGCGGCGCGTTTGACAGAGGCGATTGCGCCAGCCTTGTCGCTGGCAACAACCATGGTCGAAGGCAGGTGGCCGGTGGACAGGCCCGTCCGGGCGTCGAATGCCATGTCGTTGCAGTATATGTCTACGAGGCTATGATCAACGCCGTTTGCAGACAGCGCACCGCGTATGAAGCTCTTGGACCAGTTGACGGAGACGACGCAGATAGAGGAGTCTGGGGTGCGGATGAAGTGGTTGATGGTATCGGCTGCGCCCGGACGGAACCGCACGGCCGTCCCGGCTGCAAACAGGTCGTCCGCGGTAACGCCGGCGAGGATGCGGTGGTCAACCACGCGGTGCAGCGACGCATTCTCGACCGGACGCAGCGCCTCGAGGTACTCGTCAAGGAGGGCGCGGTCGATTGTTGAATCGCCGCCGCCTCTGCGACCATCGATCCTGGCAGCCCACTCGCGCTCAAAACAGTCGTGGTCCTTGATATACTCGTCCACGAACCACTCGAAGTCCCGATGCTCCGGGCGGATCCGCTTTGCTACGGCTGCGACGTCTGCTATGGTGTCGTGCTCGGTGAGTGTCTTGTCAAAGTCCAGGGCCAGAACCAGCGGTGGGCGCCCGGATGCGGCTGTTTTCGTCAGAAGGGCGGATGCTGTGCCCTTGGTTGCTGCTTGCGCTGCTGCTGCCATGGTAATGGAAATAAGTATATAAAAGAGAGTAATAGCAAGGCAGATAAGAAGGGAGAGGGAAGAAGGAAGAGTTTAATAAAAAGTGAGTTTCAATAAAATGCTGAAGTCATTCTCTCTTTCCTTTCCCTCCCCTCATCTTTCTTTTTCCCTTTTTCCGCCTCTTTTTTCTTCTAGAAATTCGCGCTAAAGTCATAGACGACTGGAGGAGGTGAGTGGAAACACTTACCAGAATGGAGCACCACGGCATAGTGTTTGACAGGAGCCACGAGAGCCCGGCATGGCACTCGGGGAATGCGAAGCAGGTGAGCTGGCGACGGCTGCGGCGCATATTCACGCAGGAGCACGGGTTCGTAGGGCCTCGTCTGTACATGGCGGCTGTGCACGCAGCGGCTGGCGTATTGGTCTGGGCGACGGGGATCTACACTGGAAGCCTGGCGCTGATGAGCTACTCGTTCATGGTGCTCTTTGACGCGACGTCGCTGTTCATCGATCTGCTGCCGCGGGCGCTGGAATACTCGGGCAATGACGCAGCGTCGGTGGAGTACGCGTTTGGGCTGCGTGTGCTGCCGACCGTTCTGGAGTTTGCCAACAGCCTGGGGCTCCTGTTCAGGGGGATCCAGGCGCTGAAGGAGGGCGTCGAGCATCTAGTCACCAGCAGCCATGAGCACGCGGCGGCCATGGAGTTCGAGACGTATGCGCACCAGACGCCTCAGCACAACCGTGGTGGGGCGCCGCTTGCCTTTGCTGCTGCGCTAGCGGCGGTTGTTGCCACGGTCTGCTCGGCCGCACGGTTTGCCAACCACCGCGGACTGTGGGAGCTCTGCCGCTCCGCATCCTCGTCGATGCATATGGCGACGCTGACGCAGATGCAGAATGTCACGCTCAACCCAATCAACGCTGCCTCGGTGCTTGCTGGCATCTGGATGGTGTACATCGCTGTGCTGGTGCCGCCGGCCGAGGAGTCTGCCATCGAGCCGGTCTCCTGCGTTCTTGTCGCTGTTGTGATGGCAGCGATCGGCGCGTCTGCGTGTCTGCATCTGGGCCATCTCCTCCTCCACGCCACCACGCACGAGTCGGCGGAGAGCGTGCAGCGCGTGGTGGGGCTTGTCTCGCGTGTCCCCGGAGTCGTCGGCTGCGAGCGAGTCCATGTGTGGAGCCCTGTTGTGGGCGAGCGTGCCGGCATGCTACGCGTCGTTGTTGATGAGCGCCGTCGCCAGCTGGATGCAAAGCCAGGCGCTGGCGCCAATGTGTCTGCGTTTCGGCAGATCCAAGGCATTCTGCAGTCCTATGGGCTTGGCGCCTGGACCCTCGACATACGGGACGCTGCATCTTCTGGCTTTGCCAGCTAGGCTCCATTTGTAGCTCTGGCGCACATCCAAGCCAAGCATGAAAAAAAATCTTACGATCGTGCACTGATACAACTCTATAAAGATCGAGGATATTCCGCTCATTTTCATTTGATCATCACAATCTTTTTTCCTTTTGTTTCTCGAATACCACGCTTTTTCATTTTTCATTTTCTCCAATTTAGTAATTAACCCCTCCTTCTTTCTCTCCCCTCCTTGTCACAAGCAAATCCGCTGTTGGTTTGCATGAATCGCAAAGCATGGGCGGTCCGGGTCTCGAAGTAGTAAAATTCACGTTCTACGTGTTTGCGCCAATTGGCTTTATGGTGTACTTTGGCGGGCCAAGCTTCTACGAGAGGTTTGTGGCTGCCGACGTGTACAAATTCAATCCGCCTCCAAAGCAGAAGCTCCCCACAGAATCGTCTGATATCGAGAAATTCCTGGAGCTGGAGCGGAAGGCGCGGTTGGAGAGACGTCTGGTCCGCGAAAAGGCTATGCGCGAGATGGGGCTGACCGATCTGAGCGGCTCGTCGTCTGGACTGTCCAAGTAGACCAAACGCCCTGGTTCATTCATTCGTTTTTCCCCTTTTGTGTTTTATTTATATAATTATTTCAAGCAAAAACAACAACGACGGCGCACAAACGTGAAGTAACTTGCAGTACCTTGTAATACAGATATCAAATAAAAGGAAAGAGAAAGAAAGAAAGGAAAAAGGGGATTGCAAGCAATAAAAGAGTATCGATGAAGCAGCTCTCAGCCTCGTCCCTATGTGTTAGCGCCGCTCATGTTGCTCGTATACAGGCGGAGCATCGGCCGAATATGACGGAGGGTCGTTGGCACCGTCATGATTCCGCAGTTGCGAGTCTGCGGCTCCAGCATCAGGCGGCGGGCCGTCGTATCCGGGCAGCTCCTCCTCATGCGGCGGGATCTCGCCAATCTCGCTTATCCGCTGACTCATCTTCCGGGCTATTGTGGCAAAGTCAAACCCACCGCCCTCCTTGAACGTCAGCACAAGCCTAGCAGTGCCCGGGACATTACCTCCGTGCACCGGTGTGGCCACTGCTTCAAAGCGGTTGGCGCCAAACAGCGGCTGTGCAAACTTGTGGTCGCGCAGATTGACATGCGGAATCGTAAACGAGTGGAGCTTCGACGTGCTCGGGTTCACGCTCGTCTCGTGCGTTGTTTCTGCTGGCAGGAACACGATGCGCTTGTTTGACACAAACACTGTGCCGCTGCCACTGTTGAACAGCACCGTGTCGCCTGGGTACCCGTCGCCGCTCTTTAGCTCGAACTTTACGCCGTTGCAGTGGTACAGAAAGTTCTCATTAGGAAGCGGCACCGGATGGCGAGTGCCTTGCTGGAGCATCACTGCATTTAGCGCCATTGTCGCTCTGCGACTCGTGAATTCTGAAGGAAGAGGCGTGGTTTTATACGGCCTGTATCTGCTAATTTGACAAGTGAAAGGAAAGAATAAATGGTGCTCGGAAATAAAAAGAACAGCGAATTAAACCAAGAGCAAGACGAGTAATACAAATGAAGAGAAAGAAAGAAGGAAGAGAGAAAAGAAGCGGGGAAGCGAGAGAAAGGAGAGACTTTCACTGTCACCTTGAAGCAAAGAAAAAGCCAGTCCAATAATCCACTCCATGCAAACGGTGTTCCATTTTTTTTTCTAAACACAAACTCAGTTCACTCGGTGGTTATGATTTTATTACACATGTTTGTTGAGCAAGAAAGAAAAGAGAAAGAAAAACGAATATCTCCCGTTTACAGGATTCCTCTCCTCGTCTTCTCACTTTGATGACTTCTTCCCAAAGATAGCAGCAGCAACAACGCCAACAACGGCAACAGCTCCACCAGCCAGTGCCAGTCCTATAATACCGTCGCGGGTAACCTTGTCCTCAATACGTTTGCGCATATCCCGTGCCTGCGAGTTATTTGGCTCCAGCGCCAACAGACGCTCGATATACACCCGCGCATTGCTGTACTCGCCGGTTCTAAAGTACCCGAGGGCCAAATAGTACATGCACTCGCGCCTGCGCTCGGGAACCTCGTCGTATATGTCGTGCATCATCTGGATGCCAAGCTGCTGCTGCTTCTTCTTGTTCCCCTTGGTCAGTCCCCAGGCGTAGTTGAATCTCGTCTGCACCCGCACATTCGGGTGCTCGCGCTCGTACTGCCGCTGTAAGACAAGGAGCTCGGCGTCGGTTAGCACCTCGTCTATGTCCGGCACATATGGGGTGTTGCTGTCGTAGTCCGCCATTTCCACACCGCCACTTTAACTAGTAGAGCTAACTGTATATGATAAAAGGGATAGTGTTAGACAAATAAGCTGCTTGGATTGAAGGAAGGAGAAAGACAAAGTCCATTTAACCATAAAGCGAAAAAAAAAGAAAGAAAAAGAAAACCAATAAAATGAAGAGAAATCAGCAGCACCCCCACAATCTCCTGCCAGCCATCAAAGCGTGATCATATCGTCATTAACGAACACGAATCCGGTTTTGTGTTCTGGGTGTTCTAAATCATCTTTTTTTGTTTTTCGTTCTCTTTTTCCTATTCTATTCCTCAGATATCTTGCATTAGTAATAATCCTTGGCAGCAATAAACGATCATGGGAAGGTAAAAGACGCCTGAGGAATTTTTGCACAGCATCCGGTTTACGCTATATTGCGCAGCAGGAGCAACAAACTGTACAGGCGATCTGATATTCTACTCTACTCTATTCTACCATGTCATTCAATATCTCCCCATGTTGTGCCCTGTAGGCTGCAGATAGCTCCACGTGCGCTGGTCTGCAAGAACGCTGTCATTGAAGGCGACGTCAAGATTGGCGACGGCACAGTGGTCCACGTTGGCGCCTCCATAATAGCAAAGAGGGGACCGATAATCATTGGAGCCAACAACATCGTTTGCGAGAGAGCAACAATAGTGAACAACCACGAGACGCCCCTGGTCATTGGAGACGATAACCTGTTTGAGACAGATGCGCTTGTGGAGGGCTGCGGCGTAGGACACAGAAACGTTGTGCAGGTGCGCGCCAAGGTTTTTGGCTCGTGTGTGCTTGGAAACAACTGCGTCGTCGGCGCGACATGCACTACGGAGCCCAGCGACGATGTCCCTGACAATACCGTGATCTTTGGATCCCCGCAGGTGCGGCGCATAAGAACCGATAGCAACACTGACCACATCTCTATGCATAGGAAGCACCTTGAGTACATTCAAGAGATGCTACCGCGCTACAACCACATCGTGGGAGCGGAGTGAGATGTTTCAATCGGATACATTATACCATTGGAGTCTTTTGAATATAAGCTTTATATCAATTGTATATGTAAAATTCTACTACTAGGATTCAAGCACAGGGTCTAGTTTTCTATCTGGCGACGCAGCTCTTGCAAAAAGTCTTTCTGGTTTGCCATTGTCGAACCTACAAGATATCCCAAAAAGTACATTCAAATACCAAACATTTAGGATAGCAGTGCAGATATTTTCCATATACAGCGCATTGGATGTGTCGCATTGAAATACCTTTATTGGCACCCCACTTGCTTGTGTTCTTGCGGGTTTTGCTGCCCTGCTGGCTTTTATATACCACGGGCTTGTCTACAGAGCAGGACAAATGTTAGAGTTAGCAGAACAAGCAAGCTTGCATTCAGTAATTCAAAGAAAAGCCATTATATCATAAAAAGATATCTCCAATGCTTCGTACCTTTCTTGTCAAGAGTGCTGCTGTTGAGCTTGTCTTGGGCATCAAACCATCCTACATGACATTAAAAATATGCAAAAAGAGATGTTTATTTCTCGCTCAGAAAACATTCGAATATGAAAAGGAAATAATGCAGCTGACTTTATTCCTGGCCAATATTTTGACCAAACCCGTACCGTTGGATATGAACCGTTGGATCTCCTCTGTATTAAAGTCAGCCTTGGTGTTCATTTTGCGCTTGGATATCCTGAGAGCACTAGTGTTATATGTATATGTTGCAGTCAAGGGAGGAATAATAGAGAATAGCCAAGATCCAGAAAAAGCGATGCAAAAAGGGATTATAAAGATGTTATATAATGTGAAATACGGCGCCTAAACCATGGAAGTAAACATTTCTGCGATTATCACTTTTAATAATTCTGTCCCAGTTTATGGTCTTTGTCTGATCTCGCATGGGTTTCGACAATTTTGCCTAACATACACTTCCGATTTCTCGTTGCTTGCCCATTATTAATACAAACCGTGGGCCAGTCCACAAAGTCACAAGGACCCGTCTATTAGCTAGCTTCGCCAAAGTTTATTCATTTAACAAGATCGCTTACGCCAAACAAAAACGTAATAGGCACCACTAAAAAACAGACTGGCGTAGCATGCACATTTTTACAGTTAAAAAAAGAACAACCCTTCATATTCATTCTGCATCGTTGCGCTGGTTCCTGTTCGAACTATAGTTGTTATGGCCACCACGACCACGACCACGGCCACGGCCGTCATGGCCTCCTCCCCCGCCACCGCGCCCGCCTCGTCCACGCCCGCCTCGTCCTCCGCGGTTTCCCATGCCACGGTTCTTCAGCATGTCCTCTTTTACCTTGTCAAACACCTACATAACACGAGCCAGCACTCAAGCAGAAGATCGGCAGAAGCTGTTAGCGGTTTTGAAACACCAACTGTAAAATCCAATAAACAAAAAGAAAATAGACTCAGTACTTACGGCATCGGGTATACGAAGGTATTTTATTGTGTTTCCGCGAATGTACGTCTCCACAAGCCGCCAGAACCTGTCGCCATCCTACACACACTCAAAACCATAGGAGCGAAAGCGTTAGTATGTCTGCGTCTTTGATAGCAGAAAAGGGCAGCATTAGAATAGTTAATAAAACACCCCAGCATCTGGCGGACATCACTTACGCTGGCTGTCTGTATAACTTCTCGCAATGAAATATTCATAAAGTTATCGCATTTCTCCAAATGCCCGTTGTATGTCTCGCCATTTTTCAGCTCTACGAGGATTGGGTAGCCGACCGCGGCATTCAACAGCGAAAGTGGCAACTACATTGGGTTTGGCAACAAATAAATAAACATGGCAGAACCTTAGATACCTATTCTGAAGAACTAGTGGATAAACCTGGAATATGGTACAAGGATTCGCGATAAACGCAACCACCAATCCTCCTCATTCTTTTATTTTATTTACTGGGATTGTCCAATTCGTCCTTTAGTTCTACAGTCCCGACAGTCTTCTCCCAGAACAACGGCGCTGAGACCTTACCATTTACAGTAAAAGAAGGCGATAAAGAAAGATTTGTCCTTGTTCAGTTTACAACTGTAACAACAAGAGAAATGCAAAATAAAAAATGCCAACGTCAAGAAAAGGACCAAGCTCTGCACAACTGGCTGATGCTGCAAAAGGAAAGCCCAAGCTTGAGTTTTGTACTTGTGATTTGATCGACGAAATCCAGAGATCGATCTGCTTTGAATTACATTGTCTGGCTAATAACAATCAGCGATCAGTCTTTTTTTTCTTTCTTTCTTTTGCCTGTGACATTCTGCGTAAAAAAAAGTATTTCATTTTGCTTAGCATCGCCTTGCAACACTTGGGGTTTCGTTCCTTCCTTGCTTGAATTTCAATTAGAACTAAACAATACTAGCCAGCCTCAGTCTCTCATACCACTCTTTTTCTAAATATCTATTAGCGCAACCGCCGTTACTTGCAAAGCATGTCGTTGAACCACGAGCTGGTAAGTTGAACAGCAACAACTGCACTGAAAACCCACTAGCCCTCTCCTCTCGCAGTTACTAACTATGCGCTTGCTGATATTCTCAACGAAGGATAAATGTAGGTACTCAAGGCCAGCAAGGCGCTGCTTAGCTACGCTGAGAAGAAGAGCAGCAGCGAGCAGAACACCAACCTGTTTGCAGACGACGAGGAGGTTGTGCACCTGGTTATTAGCCTGAAGAAGATAAGTGGCAAGGAGCGCCATAAGCCATACCGGATTCCACTGCGTGTGCCGCTGTACAGAGAAACAAGCTCGGTCTGCCTGATCACCAAGGGCACGGAAAAGACCAGTGTCGAGGCGCTGAAGGAGCTCAAAGTGCCCCAGATCAAGGAGGTCATCACGGTGCTGCAGCTGAAGACGGAGTACAAGTCGTACGAGGCCAGACGGCAACTGGTTGCCATGCATGACCTGTTTCTCACCGACGACCGGGTTGTCAACAGCCTGCCAGAGATCCTTGGGGTCAAGTTCTTCAAGACCAAGAAGACGCCTGCGCCCGTGAATCTTCTGGCCAGCGACCTGGAGAAGGAGATCAAGAAGGCGCTATCGTGCACGTACTACAGACAGGGCAAGGGCACATGCAATGCGGCCAAGATCGGCACAACGGCGATGGCGGCACCAGAGCTCGCGGACAACATCCAGGGCGCAATGGACGTTATTGCAAAATGCGTCCCAAAGGGCTGGGACAACATCCAGTCGGTTGGAATCAAGACCGGAAAGTCGCTGACCCTGCCCATCTACAACTCGCTGCCCAACCCTCCGACCATCATTACCACCGCCAGTGCCAAGACGGAAGCGGCTCCGCCAAAGGAGGAAAGTGCGAAGAAGACAAAGAAGGCCGAGACTACCACTGCTGCTGCTGCTTCCAAGCCCAAGCAGGACAAAAAACAAAAGAAAGACTCTCTTCCGCGTCCCCGCACCGCTGCCGAGAAGGCACAGCCAAAAAAGCGTGCAGCAGCAGCGGCTGTCTGAGAGATTTAACATTCATATAAACACTTTCCCTTTTCTCTTTCGATCTTCATTACAAAATAGCCCATTAAGCGGTCTTGACTTTTGCCTGCGCATGCAACGAGTGCACAAGCGTGAACTGCCGGTAGTTAAAATAAACGAAGAAGAACGCAAACATGGCGCATGAGAGTAGCACATTTGCGACAACGTAGATGTCTGGCAGCGACGATGGTGGAGGCACTAGTGCGTGCATTGTGTGGATGGCTACCATGGCAAGAGTCGAAAGCCATTGCAGCAGAACCACCAGTCGCGGGGTTCGCTTGTCAGCAGGGCACGCCGGACAGCTACGCAGCAGCGACCATCCCACAGCGAGAACGCAATAAGGCAGCTGCAACCCATCGCGGAACAGAAGAGGATACATGCTGAACAGCGCGGTTTGCACAAACCAACTGACAGCCCAGTGCTCGTCGATCGCCAGCAGAAGCGCTGGCGCCAACGGAAGCAGGATGGATTTCTCGTGGACCTGGAACGAAAACAGGAAGAACGCCAGCGACGTGTTAAGCAGTGCATAGCACAGAAGCTTCAGGGAACCCGAGTCCGCAGTGCTCTTTCCCAGTCGTCTGGTGGATATAAACAGGTGAATACAGGATGGCGCAAACGTAAGGCTGGTTGCAGCGGTGGCCATGCGCAGCAGGGTGCGCACATCGAACATATCGCGGAGCTTGACGGCAACGTTCAGCGCACACCAGATATTGGCCACCTTGTCCTCGTACAGGCCCCGCGCAACCGGAAATACGCGGATCAAGATCTGGTACAGCTGATCAGGTGAGCGGATCCACGGCAACAGCGCAACTCCAAACGTACCAGCCACGGCCAGCCCTAGTTTTACAAACAGTGCAAACCCGTGCTGTCGCTGAAAGCACTTTGCAAGGAGAAACGCAAACACTGCCGGTGCAAAGTACAGCGCCATCTGCTTGAACAGCAGCGCGCAGGAGAAGGAGATCGCCATCAGAACATAGCGCTGTTGCGCTGCAAAGTACAGCGACCAGACGAGGAATCCGAGCATCACAGAGTTGTACTGAAAGTGTCCGTGGTCAACAAGCAGCAGACACGGCTGCAGAAGCACTGTAAGCAGAGCAACCTGCCTTGTTGTCCAGGAAGCGCCGCCCATCTGTCGCGTCCCAAACAGCAAGACAACCGCAGGCACGTAGACGATAAACTCGAAAGCAACGACACTGGCCCGCATAAACAGCTTGCTCTCGTGCGTCTCGATACCGCGCGAGCTGTGCAACGCAACCCATGTCGGATCAATCCAGTTGGCAACACGTCCGCAGAGCCAGCTTTGGAACGCAGTCAGCGGCGGGTAGTCAAGGCCCCAGTACTGGAGATCGTAAAAGTACCACTCCAACGCAGGAAGATGGGCTGTGATCTCCATCCAGTGACGCTGAGCCTCGTAGTCGCCGTGCATCGGCGGCTCTTGGAATCCAGAGTAGCCGTGCAGCGCAACGCACCACCGAACAAGAAGCGAAAGCAGCAGCGTGGCCGGCAGTGCTACTCCGCGCGCATCCTGCTGTTTGAGAAACTGGATCCATCTGTACGCCGGGACGACTTCTGTTCGACGGGCAGCCGCCGTCTTGGATGTGCGTGTTTCTGGAGTCATCGCGCCAAAACAATGGCAAAAGGAGGCACTGGTGGCAAGGATAAAGAAAGAATATGGAAAGAACTAAAGGGCCAGTTGAAGTAAAGAAAAGAAAACAAAAGAAAAGGGGAAACCCCGAGGGAGCCAAGGGACGAAAGAAGCAAGGGCGGATCTGGACAGAATGAGTATGAAAAAAAAACACGCTCAAGAAAAGGCGCCTTGTTCGCGCATCATTCTCAAACAAACAAAAATAAACACTCTAGCCAGCTTTTTCTTACTCTTCTCGAATCTGTTTTATTCTTTTGCTTTTCTACTCTTGTTTCTGATACACAAAGGCGTTCTATGTTATTTTTATAGTATTGTTTTGTCTCCTCTTCTGGTATTGCAAACATAGCTGATATTGCTGCTGGGCTTGTCCTTACATTCTCAAACAGCCGAGGTTGCCATGGATACGCCGGAGCAAAACACGCCGCGCATGGCCAGAGCGCGCACCAGAGTCGACATGGGTCTTACTCTGACAGCGACGAAAAAGGGGCACAAGACAAAGCTCACAGACACCACAAACTACACGCCAACGCGCGGGGTGTCTGAGATCACAGAGATCCTGAGGCTTGGAGCGTCGCTGGACACAGAAGACAAGGAGAACAGCTCGGAGGAGGCAACCAGTCTTTTCAGCATGGGCGGCAAGTCTGTGTACGGGTTTCAAAAGCGTTCGTTGCGAGGGCGTGGCGCGGGTGCCAGCAGAGGGACCAGAGGCGCGTCTGCGCGTGGTCGCGGGAGCAGGGGCGGCAGGTCTGGGCGCGGAGCCTCCGCAACCACGCCTAAGCGCGCACGCACACACAGGTCTGATACAGGACGCCGAACCAATTCAGACGATGGAAACGAGGATGACGAAGAGGACGAGGAGGATGATGAAGCTGAAGCCGAAGCAGGCAACCGTGCAGATAATGGAGTCCACGCAAACGCTGTCGATAGCGGTAATGAGGATTGCGATGACACCCAGTCTCACTTGTATGGGCTGGATGATGCCGACCACGACGACTTTGCGCAGGACGGACCAGCGTACGAGCGCTACTTTCAGGACTTGCACTCGACAAAGGGCTCGAAGACGTCGGACAACACTCTTTCAAAGCTCCCGCGTCTTTCGCAAGCCGAATGTCACAGAATCCTTGCAAAGGTTCCCACTAAACACAAAGAGGAGGTGGCTCTTCTGGAGGCCATGCATCGCCAGCAGTTTCGGCAATGGCGGTTTGAGCTGGACTGTGGATTCAACCTTGTGTTCTATGGCTATGGCTCAAAGCGTCGGCTGCTCAACAGCTTTGCTACACAGATGGCGATTGATGCGCCTGTTGTTATTGTTAACGGGTACTTTCCAGCCCTGAATCTCAAGCAATCGCTTGAAAAGATAGTTACCCAGGTGATAGGGCTTGGAGACACGGCCGGCTCTGTTGCCGACCTTGCTTCGCTGATTTGTGGATACTTTAGTTCAAGCAAGAAGACTGTCGATAGCATGACGCTCGTTGTTCACAACATTGACGGCCCCAGTCTGCGCAAGCACCAGGCGTCGCTGGCTGTGCTGTCCAGCTGCAGACATATACGGTTCTTAGCCTCAATTGACCACATCGATGCGCCCCTTATCTGGGACTCGAGCATCGTTACCCGGTTCAATTGGGCATGGCATGACCTGACAACATTTGAGCCTTATACTGTTGAGACGAGCTACGAAAACTTTTCTACCGACTCTGTTGAAATTGGGCCCCGCGGTGTACTGCACGTGCTGGCGAGTCTGACCGAGAATGCAAAGAGCGTATTCCGCATTCTTGCCGAATTCCAGATTGCCGAGTCTGTCATGGATGGTCCTTCCTCGGATACGCACAAAAACACTGGTTCAAAGGCCCCAGAGATGCCATACAACAGCTACTTTGCCGCATGCAGGGACCAGTTTCTTGTTAGCAACGAGATGACATTCCGCTCGCAGCTAACAGAGTTTCGCGACCACAAGGTTATCCAGTCTCGCCATGCGCCTGACGGCACTGAGTTTGTGCGTATACCTCTTGACGGGATGACTTTGGGCACTATCCTCGAGTCTATGGATTAGAAGTGGCTTTTTGACTTTTTAAGATTAGCCCACAACAATTTAATCTTTCTTTTTGTAATACAAAGACTCGTTGAGAGTAGAAACAGAAACTTGTTAATGTACACAAACCCTCCACCTCTTTATGGTTACCGTACGTGTAAACAGTCATGGCCTTTTGGATAAAGCCATTTTATGCTAATAAAAAATCCGAAATGCTTTAACATGATTTGGAATCCGGTATCCAAATCTTGCTTGGCATTGCTTCTGTAATAGCAAATGCTGAGTTTGCGTATTTATTTTTAGACACTTTACTTATTTTTGCTTGAAGAGAAGAAAGGAGTGTGCACAGAATGCTATAAAAATAGTTCTTTTCCCGCCCGCCATTGAATTTTTTATTTAGTTTTTTATTTAGTTATTTCAATCTATTTACTCTGTGTGCTCATTATTAAACAAGGCTGTTATTGTATATAAATCCCCAACTATGAGCCACTTTCAGCTGCTACCATCCAATATTGTTCTCGCTATAGTAAAGGGAGCGACTCGACACCATTTTCCTCTAAACGACAAGACAGACGGTTTGAACGAGGAAGATATAAAAAGATTGCTGATTCTTTCTAGCCTTTGCCGTGCGTGGCGGGATGTTGCTCTAAGCCTATTATGTCGCAAATATACAATTTCGGACAATTGCCGCACAAAAACGCTATTTCGTCTTTTTAACAGCAGGGTTTACTGTGAATACACCCGTGTGCTAGAACTTCATCTGAGCGGCCAACAGATACTTGGTGGATGCACTGCTTATGGTCAGTACAACCCGCTGTTTCAAATGGATTTGTGTTTTCCCAATGTAAATGCGATATGTGTGGATATAGATTCTACAGATGAGTCAAATATTTTGCATTCCATTGGTGATATAAGCGCTCTGACCCAGCGTATAAAGTGTATGGCACCTAGAACAAGAAAGATACAGATTTCACATAGTGGAAATATTGCAACCGACAATGAGAGATACTGGACTAGTATAAACTTATTCACCAGATATCTGTGCAACAGTGATTCAATGTTGCAACTAAGACTTGGCAGCAACTTTCGTGCATTTGACAATGGCTTGAGTACCCTAGCTACTCTAACGTGTCTAGATTTTGAATGGAATACCCATGTTACAGAAATCCTTGGAATACTTTACTCTTGTTCGGACAAGCTTCAAGAGCTTTCTATTCACAAAATAGATGCTGGTGACTTGCCCCAGATTATTTTTAAAGAGGATGGAACTCCAGTTGTATATCCATATCTTTTGAATCTTATTTTGGATGGTGAATCTGATGAGGTGCCAAGCAATCGGCCCGTGTTTGACAACATAGCACCATTTCCACGTTTGTCCAAACTCAGAGTTAGCACTGTCTATCCTTTTGGTGGCGATATACTATTTAGAGAAAACAGCAATTCGCTGAAAGAGCTCTGTCTTAATCTCGACCAGCAAGCAATAAACGTTCTTAACAGAGCTCGTATCTTTGCATGCGGAAGGTACAAGCAATTAACCACTGTTGAAATCAAGTCATTTATCACGGATATCGACAGTAGCGAGTATCAAGCAAAGCAACATATGTGTCTTCTCCAGAATATTGCACCAACCTTGCGGAATCTGATAATCCATGATATTGATATAGCACAGGAGTTTATTAACGCAATGCCAAAAACAACTCTATTCAAAGACATTCGTACCTTGTCATTATGTAATATCCACCTGCCCCTCTCAGATGTTTTCCGGATTCTTAAAGCACTTCCGGCATTACAACAACTCACAAGTGGGCTGGCTAGTGTTGATTTAAGCACAAATAGCCACGTTTGGGAGAATCTTCAGCATGTGTGCAAAAAGTATCACAATTCTTTAGGTCAATTGTTTGCAAAATGGGTAATCTCGCATGACAGTATAATATGCGTCAGCACAAGCGCTCTGTACGCAGTAGTTCTTGCAAACGCGTGTCCCCGATTTCAGGCTGTTGAACTTCCAGAATGGCATGTAAACGAATACCGCGATCTTGTAAATAAATATATGGAATGTCGGAGCTTCGCAAAAAAAGGTGACATTCCAGTTCAAGTATTGCCAAAACCAATTTCAATGTAATTTAGTGTAAATATTTAAAACTTAATAAAGCATATGAATGTAGAAATTATTTGTTTAGAAAAATTGAATGCAAGTTGATGATATTCAGCAATTAAAGTGGAAGATAAAAGTAGGGATTTCCAGTTTTTTTGCCATTTACCCATATAACAATGTTTTTACATGTTGCTAAAGAATAGAAATCTTCTACAGAACAAACACTTTATTTCTACTTTCTAAATATATTCTGCTTTTATCTAAAACTCGTTTGCCTTGACTAGCTCTGCAAAGTATCCACCTCTTTCAAGCAGCTCACTGGGTGGCCCAACCTCAACAACTCTTCCATTGTCCAAAACAACTATTCTGTCACTGCCCATGATAGTTTTCAATCGATGGGCAATTGTCAGCACTGTGCAGTCCTTGAACTCAAAACGAATAAGCTTCTGCATGCCCTGGTCTGAATCTTGGTCCACACTTGATGTTGCCTCATCCAGCACAATGATTTTTCGGTTGCGCATCAGCAGTCTGCAGAGCCCAACAAGCTGCTTCTGTCCTTTGCTAAGTGTGTCTTTTACATGTCGGTCTAGTCCATGAGATTGTGTTTTCTGAATAAAGTTTCTATCCAGCACAGGCTTTCTAACAAACAAGTAGAGGAATGCACGCATTGCCCATCCAGAACTGTTCCACTTTTGATTCCATCCGTCAATCTCCTTTAGCTCAGTGTCATGCTCACCCTCTGTTATTATCTTTTCATCTTGGGTTTTATTACGGTCATGCTTTGACTGTACAAGCTCATCAATCCCACATTTCAGAATAGCAGACCACATATCCTCAACTGTGTACTTGACAAGAGGATCCAGATTCTGCCTATAGCTTCCACTAAACAGTGTTGGATCCTGTGGAATGATTCCGAGCTTTGCACGCACATCTCTTCTGTTCATGGAAAATGTGTCATGTTCATCAATCAGTATGGATCCATTGCACATGCTCTTATCAACTAGCTGAAACAGTGAGCGAGCAAGAGATGTTTTTCCAGCACCTGTGCGGCCAACAATTCCAATTCTTTCACCTGGGTTGATGGTAAGATTGATATCCTTTAGAACATACTCCAAATCATGTTGATACTTCATGCTAAAGTTGTTGAATTCAATTTTTCCATTTGGTGGCCAGTTCTTCTCTGGCACCAGTGCATTATCCTCAACAAGCTTTTCATGCTCTAGACTGGCATATTCCCTAAACTTGCCAATTTTCCGCTTAATGGCTTTTAGTTTGCTTGGTATGCTCAGTGTATCCTCTGCATTAACAATCAGGTCATCAATTTGTTCTTCAAATATTATGAATTCAAGAGATGACAAACCATTCTTGAACATATGTTTCTGTATGATCATAATCATTTTACAGATAGCTTGGGACAAATCACTTATAAAATTAAACATTGTTGTTGATAGTCCATCAAATGCCGACATTGTTATTTCAATGTGTTGGTTTTTGTCCTTTTCTTTAATATGCATGGATGTAAATTGTTTTTCCACATTAAAAATGCGAATAAGATGCTGCCCATCTGCAATAACATCTTCTACTTTGCTTTCGTCTACACATGCCTCATCATAAATATCTTCAAGTGCTGACTGAACTTGAGTGGTAGCTGCATCACTCTTACTTGATGCCCAGACAAGCAGTGGTGTAAGGATCAACAACTGTGGTGCTTTCATTCCAATGTTGTATATTGTTAGGCAGGCGCGTAGAAGTTGTGACACTGTGGACATAAAGAAATCAGGCAATTCAGTTGCAATATACTTTGTGCTGTTGTTATATGAAAGAGATATCTCTTGCCTCGTTGTGCTATCAAAAAACGATATAGGCGCATGGATTATACTGTCAATGAATATAGATTTTACCCTAGGGTTAACAATTTTTTCTGAAATAATAGGTTTTATGTTAAATTCAACATTTAGCAGACATTGAAATATAACCTGGTCAATAATACACAGCAACAAGTAATCTAGTATTGCTTTGTTACTTTGTACATCTGCACTATTGCTTTCATTCAAGGCAGCCAGTTTGTAGCTGTCAAATAAAAAGTCAGTTATTGGCATTAATACTGTGGATAAGCCAATTAGCAGCAATGTCGGAATCCCAAACAGTTTTACAATATATCTTAAAGTGTCCAAGTTGCTATACTTTTTCCTTTTTGAGCTAGAATCATCTAGCCCATCATCACTTTCACTATCAACTTCACTGTTCTGCAAGGTCAATAATCCTTCATCAATCTCACTGTCTGACACAGATCCTTTTTCATCATCTTCTGTTTTCACAAGAGTTGGAGTTGTCTTGGGTATGGAAGACATATTTAAAGTCTTTGGTTGGTATTTCTGTGGATCCTGTTTCAATGTAACTACATCTTTATCCTTTTCAAGCTGCAATACTGTGTTAAAGTATGGTAGCAGCCTGTTTTCATGTAATGACATTATACGAATCTTGCCAGATAATATTCCAGTGTCCATTATTACATGGTCAAGAAGATGGCGCATCACATGTGGGTCAACTGCTGAAAGTGGATCGTCCAGAACGTATATATCTGCTCTGGAGTACACTGCACGTGCAAGAGCTATTCGTGCTTTTTGTCCACCTGAAACGTTTATTCCACGTTCACCAATCCTTGTCTCACTGCCATTTTTCCAGTTGGCAATGTCTTCTGAAAGTCCACAAGCATACAAAATCTTGTTGTAGAATTCCTCATCATAATTACGGCCAAACAAGATATTTTCACGCAAAGTTCCACTCATAATCCACGGCATTTGTTCAACCAGCGCAATAGAGCCAACAACAGCACCTGTTCCTTTGGTCATCTCAACCTCACCACATATAGACATTAGAAGAGACGATTTTCCAGATCCTGTTTTGCCAACAACAGCAACAAGATCGCCTGGATTGGCTTCAAAGCTAAAATTCTTAACCACTGGTTTGTCTTTGGTCCAAGCAAATTCTCCTGTTTTCACACTGACAATAGGAGTTAATTGTTCTTTTTGTTGAGTAGAGTCATCTAAATGTTCTTCTTCCGTCATCGAAGAGTTGTGTCTCAGAGTGTTGACATAGTCACCCTTCAACGCTTGCTCAATAATGTAGACCGTCTCAACAGTAGAATGCAAGGATAGAATGTGATGTGCAAAAATACTAAAGTTTTCCTGCAACATGTTTGTTTGTCTCTTAATTTGAAACATGGTCGCCACTGAAATTATAGTTGCAGAGCCTGAACTAGAATGTATAAATGCCAATAACGACAGATATACAGATAGTTGGGTTGAAATTCTGTCAAAGATGTTGAGTAAAAACCAAGCAGTCTTTGCAATTGGCGCATACCACACTCTGTATTTTTGGACTTCAACATTCGTCCAATGCTTCTGAATCTTAGGGTCCGTGTACATTTTTTCCCAGCCAAACATCTTGATGGATTTTATGTTGTAGAATATCTCGTCAGGTTTGCCATCATAATTGTCATAATACGAATCAAGATTATACATATATTCTGGGCCAGCAACTTTGATGAGTGCAAATTTGAGCAACATGTATAGACATTCCATGGTTAGGGGAATAAATGCCATCCAGCCGATAATGCTATACAAATATATAGACTGAAATATAACCTCTGTAATTGCTATGAATGTTGCAAACAGCGTTTCCAAACCATTTGCTAGTTTTCCCACTGCATTATGTGCGTTGTTTATGCGATGGTTGTTATGAAGACCGTCATCCAAAAGTAGTAGACGGAATAATGTCAGCTTTAGCGCATCAACAACTCTATTTGTTTCCTTGTCAACAAAAAATGACACACGACTCATTTGTTCCGAAAGGACTGACAAAACAAACACACTCGCAACATTAAAACAAGCACCATACCAACTGTATTCCAATGGTGAATCAAAAAAGTAAAGCACCCGGCTGTTGGCAGCTAATAATAAGACGCGCAGTGCATTGAGAAATGTTGTAAGGACAAGTAATGGAACCATCGGTTGCCATATCATCCTAAATATTGCTCTTAGAAGAAACATTCGCTCGTTTACATTGTATTTAAAGTCATCAAGGGCTGATCCTAGCAACATACGTTTGGGAAGTGCTTCAATATCACTCAGTAAAATATCGCGTACTCTTTGTATTCCAATCAAACGAAGCTCTTTTGTGTAGAGCAACATTTCTTTAATATCATACAGAACTTGTAGACCTTTACCACTGAGACGTGTACAAAAGAGATAC
>JANBTT010000045.1:0-121521 GCA_027578915.1 Coemansia sp. RSA 1200
TCCCTTGCAGGTAATCGAGACGTCCGCTTGTATGTCTGCGTGCCTGGCGGCATATATTACACCTTGCTTGGACGGCTACCAAGGGCGGTGCCCACTTCGTCTGTGCTGACGCCTAATGAAACATGCGTTATAACGTTTCTGCTGTTTTTGCAAAGTCAGCTTGGCAAGGACTGCGGGTATTTGACAAGGCGCAATTCTGGTCTTCCTGGCGAGTTTTCTCTAGACGACATCATGGGCATTGAACATGTCGAAAGTAAGCTTCCATCGCAGACGACTATCTATCTTGATTATGCCGACGAAAATGACAAAGTTTTTGGCCGTCACAGACACCTCAATGGCCAGAGAACATGGGCCTATCCGGCGCAATACTGGAACGACGAACACGCCAACGGCCAGGTTTCCGACGCCTTTTTCAAATTCCAATGGGGGTTTGATGACGAGGTCGAAATCGAAGTGCACCGACATGTTCTGCACAGGAAAGTTCCGCATGTTCCCCCGCTTCTTTACGCGGCATCTGTTGTTGGAAATGGGACTGGACCAAAGGGCCAACGATACAAAGGTGAGGCGATTGTCACCGAAAATGTTGGTCAGAGCGTGAAGAGCATCTTCAAGGATGGCGGACTGTGCGTATCCGATGCCACGCTCATCGATATCTTTGCTGGATACGTGCACACACTGCTTGCTGCCGCAGCGGTCGCTGAAAACAAGTTCGCTTTGCACCGCGACATTTCAGCAGGCAATCTTATGGTCAAGAATGATCGTGACCCCTACATTATTGACTGGGGTTGTGGGCGCGTGTGTGCTGCCAATGAAGTACGGTCCCAGTCTAACAAGCATATGATTGGGACTACGGTATACATGGGCATTCGTATTCTCCATGGATGCACCAGTAGATCGGTGATTGATGATTTAGAGTCGCTGTTTCTCGTGCTATGCCATTGTCTCTGGCGTAGTTTTGGTGAAAAAAGCGGGCACTATAAAACTCTATGGTCGATCACACGTTTAGACCCGGTTAAGATTGCGCGCATGGCCTGGCTTGCCAACTCTGCAAATCTGCTCTATTGTATGGATTTGTCAACGCAGCTGCCTGAATCCCTTTCCGAGCTTGCAAAGGGCATGTTTGAACTTCTATTTCCGGACAAGCTGGTTTTCAGCACAATCAAGCCAGGAGACGTTGATCCAAGAATAGACGCATTTGATCAACAGATGTGGATAGATGTCTTTGACAAAGCAAGTAAGCTCACAACCACCGGCGGTGCTAGGATGCCACATCTCAAAGCTTTGCGTGCATACGTGGGTAAAGGTTCAATGCGGCGCATCTCATCTATCATCGAAGAGACGATTCAGAGCCAACAGCTAGATGATATGTGCGAAGAGAATCCTACAGACAACGCAGATTACGATTCAGCCATGCCTAGGAGCCAGGCACATCATAGAGATTCTCTGCACACTCAGACACCAACCAGATCAGGATCTAAAAGGAGCCCCGGCGACCTTGTTCAACGTCTTGGGAATAAAAAGCCGCGTAAATGAACATTGTCATTAGTTTTAAAGTCTTGTTTTATCAAGTGTTTACACAGCGCTTACAATACATTTTTACTTTCAATCTTCTAACATATTCACGCCTTTTCCTTTAAGGTGTTGAGTAGGTCTGGCCTGTCGACATGCAAGGACAAACTTCCGGATAAACCCAAGGTCCGAGCCTCCAACGGCGCAGAGCTTGGGAAGGTTATATTGTTTCAAGCTTCAAAGCGGACCATCAAGGTAGGGGGCGTGGCAGCACAAACAAGCGTAGTATATTAAGCGTATTAAATAAAAGCGTAGGAATTTATTAGAAAAGCTAAAAAAAAATATTGTATGAACTTTGTATCCGCGGCATCCTTATATAACCTTCTCAGGTTCTGCGCCGTTAGGGGCTCAGGCCTCAGGTTTACCCAGAGGTGCATCCTTGCATGCCGAATGACCAGGCCCACTCAACAATCTGAGGCGCACAAAATCACCAGGCGTTGCACTGTTGCGTGAAACCCCGCAAGACAGAAGCAGAAGTATATCTCAACACAAAAACACAGGTGTTTAATATGTACTGGGTAATTATGAGCTTTTTTTTTACGTTTTTGACCAACTTTATTGATTTTCAAAAGTAATAACATTGTATACCAACGAATCAAAAGGAAAGGAAACAAACAGATGAATTATTATAACAGCTGCCATGCCTGTAGTGGGTGGACAGTTGAAATGAATATATTACAGCCGAAGCTAGACAGCTCTGGGTTGAATGTTTAGTGAATAAAGACCAATGATGCCTGGTATGCACCAACACATATGCTAATGCGCACAAAAACAATGCCGCATTCCATGATCCAAATTAAGTGCAGAACCTCTTTAAATGTTATTTGCCTGCGTATTTGCTGAAATGAATTATAGCCTGCTTACTGTGCTTGTGACAAACTGAATACTTGTACACAATGTTTCTATTGCTTCTCTTTTTCTATGACTTACGCTCACGCACAAAAACGGCACTCGTTTACAACGCCAAACACACTTCTCTTCTACTCCACAATCCACCATTTCGATTGCTGCGAGAATGCCCTTTTCCATTCTCTCGCTTATTTTTTATTTTCCAGGGTTATTCAAGCTGTTTTCCGGTTTATTAAATTCATATCTCCAGTTCCATTTTCCGTTATATCAATATATGTACAAAGCATTTACTTTATCATATCACATGAACAGTATGATTTGGACTTCAAGCCAACGCACATTTCCATCAATTTTTTGTCTTCTGACATGTTACAATCCTCAACCTATTACCTTCTTTGATTTATCCAATCTCCACTCAGAGACAAAGTCTCTATTTCTTGGTCATTGCATTTCCGCCGTTTGCTCGTGCTATTTAGTCGCTTTTTTCCCTGAACAGGAAGTTTTCCTTCTCTACATGTTTTTCATTTTTATCACTCAATATCTACTGACAATATTCTTTTGGAATAAACTTTTCTTTTGTTTAGCTACAATGACTACCCAAGCAACTGTCACCAGTGGTTTTATGAGTAACCTCAAGTAGCCTCTGTTTATTAAAGAGGGTGATAATATCTTATCAAAAAAGAAGAAACGACTGCAAGAACGCAAGCGGAGCAGATGGATTCCGCACATCTGTGTACAAGCATTTTGAGTCCAACATGCGCTTTGTTGTATGTCGTACGCCTTCTCCAGTGTTTACTGTAGGAATTCTTATATCTGTTGTGGCAAACAACGACAAGGGGTTACTTGGAGCAATCGAGCGTCTTATCTTTTGCGGGTCTAAGCACTACCCTACTCGAGGATATATTGACGCTTTGGCAGCTCGAAACTGTTTGTACGTAAACAGCTCATTCTCTTCTGGAGACCACACGTGCTTTTATCTGTTTGCTGTAGCAGAGGATGGTTTGGCAAATGTCTTGCCAGTGTTATTGGACTGTTTTGAATCCCCTTCTGTATGATGACCATTTCGCAACCGAGATATACCATTATGATGAGAATGGCAAGGAGCAGGGAAATATGTTTGATAAAATGATATTGAATAAAAATAAAACTCGTTGCATTCTACCGTCTAAGAGAACCCATGTACAACTTAAAGCCAGTTTCTGCCGTCTTTAGTGAAGGAATGCCACACACAATTGCTAACCTTACCAACAAGGAGCTTATTGAATATTACCACAAGTATTACGATGCCAACAACATTTCAGTTCTGCTAACAGGAGCATTCAGCGATGACCTTGAGGATAAATATTTGCAAACCATTCCTGCAGACATTGTACAAAGCCATTACTGTGGCTCTAGTGAGCCTATGGATTGTTCTTCACCAGAAGACAACCATCTACAGCATGACACTATCAAGTTTCCTTCATCTTACACAAGCACTGGCTCGATTATTTTTGGATGGTATGGGCCAGAGAATGAGGATGCTGAAACAAATATTGCTCTTGAGATTTTAATTGAGTATCTTATTGATGGCCCTTCTGGTCCATTAAACATGCGTTTTGTGCAAAATTCAACTCCTTTGGCAGATTCTACCGAGTTGAATATTTTCTTTAATGTTTCAAGCGTCTTCAGTATAATTTTCAATAATGTGCCTTATTTAAAGCATAGATTCTCCTACTTTTCAAAGTATTCCTCTATGAGTGAGGAAAACGGTGATACTAGTAACAAAGGCAGCAACAGTTGCAAGGAGGATTCAGATATCCCTCATTTGTTTGAAAAACATTATCTTGAGAAGCTACTGCTTGATGAGCTCAAACGAATCCACGACACCCAGTTTGATGGTAATTTGCACGCACTTGAAAACGCTGTCAAGCACTACAGAGACAGGTTTACTACCTGTGTTGAAGAAAGCCCACACAATGTTCTACGAAGCATGATTTGTCCTGACATTGTTGCTTCTCACTTTACACCGGGTTCACAAGGTAAGCTTCACATTAGATCACATATAGAAAAATTTAACATAATTGCTGAGCTGGCAGAAAAACCAATTGCCTATTGGCTTGGACTTTTAAAGAAATGGCTTATCGATGGAACAGTGTATTCTGTGACAATGGTGCCCAATCAAGTGCTTGAACTCAAGCTTGAAGCAGAACGCAGTAAAAGTGAAGCAAATAAAGGGAAAATCATTGATAAGGATGCGCATGCCAGCTACATTAAGAAAATAGTTGAAGCAAGCATGGCACCAGTCCCAGAAGAAATAAAGATAAATATGCCAACACCTGATCCATTCAAAACAGCCATAGTTCCACATACACAGAGTCTAGAGGTTCTGGACAAAGCTATTGGCCCTGTCTCTGCAGTGCAGTCTATCAACGCAGATTCCGGGTTTGTGGAGATACATATTCACATGCCAATTGGAAATATACCTGATGACCAGCGTACATACTTGACCTTGTTCCAAAACATATTTTTGGGAGAAGATATAGTTCTACCAGCCGGAGTAATATACGATACTGATGAAAAACCTCTACAATCTGAAAAATACATTCGTAATTTTGAATATAACAATAGAATGTCAGAGCTTGAAGCATCTAAATATTCTGCTGTAGGCAGGCTTCCAGAAACAACTGAATATGGTTTACTGGGTAATATGTTTGTCATAAATTACCGTATGCCGCACAAAAACTACGCACATGTTATGCGTTGGATAGTTCAGATCATTATGTTCACAGAATTCACTACTGATAAGATATTGATATACACACAAAACATCCTTGACAAGATCAATGACAAAAAGCGAGATATTGATGATGTGTCATTAGCTATGGAAGTCCACTTTACAGAGGTTCCAAATGCAGGTGAACTTGTGTCAAACAGACACCATATGGGCTTATTAGTACAGGAAGTTGTTCTGAAGGGAATAATGGAAGAGTTAAGAGTTGGAAAGGCTGATAAGATCATAAAGAAGCTTAAAGATATTCAAAGCATGTTAATTCATGCTACAGGTGGCTTTATGGCACTATTGCTTCCTTTCAACGAGAATTCAGGGCCTTACATTGAGATGTTTAGAAACGAATGGCAAATGTGTTATGAAAAGTATGCTGAATGTAACGGAGTGACTGTTAAATCTACTAAAGTAGCTGTAAAAGAATCACCATTCCCAATACCCTATATTACTCAGTTTCTGGAACTTACAAACCCGTTGCTTATTCATGTTCCAGTGAAATCATTGTGCGAGTCTAAAATCATCTTCTCATTTAAGCTTGACACACCTTTTTATCCTGCCGGCACATGCAGCATTGATGAACAGATATCTAACCTAGCCTCGCTTGACTATTTTGCATTAAAGATGCTTTTGGTGCTGCTAGGTCGTACAGACGGACCATTAAATAAAGTAGTACTCAAAGAAAGACATTTCTACAGAATGATACTGTCTATTGAAAAGTTGTCAAAAACATTAATAATGGAGATTGAACAACCATATGACATTTTAGGAGATATGAGCAGTTATGCATAATATCCTAGAAGTTCAGAACAACTGGGATTCATATTTCAACAATAGTGATATAGGTTTGGCACGCTCAATAATGCAAAAAGGCAATGTAGATAATCAAACGACTGCAGCAGATATAATAAATAAGATTATTGAAAATAGCATCTATGGGTTCAGCAGTGTAAAAGAATACAATACCTGGTTTAACACGCATTTGGCGGCTTTAAAAATGGCCGACTTGCGTCGTGTGTACGAAAAGTATGTTCTCAGATTTGTTGATAGTAACTATCCAATGGTCCGACTTTTGATAACACCATCACATACTAAGGTACCCGCCGAGATTGGTCCCTTTGAGCGCAAAACTCTAGAAGAGATCAGTGTCACGTATAATACGTATTTCTGAAATTCATGAAATAATTTACTAGGACAAATTGTAAGTGACATTTAGACACATATTTTTAAAGTGGTTTAATATAATATACGTGTGTTTTAATATCAACCAAAATTGCAAGACAACAACAAAAGTGTAGCAATAGTATTGCAGAGTTTTCTGATTGTCAAATAAGAAAGGTTCATAGACTTGTGTCTATTCATTTGTCGTGCACATTATTGCTAAACGTTTCTTCTAATGCCAAAAGCTATGTTTTTATGACCCATGCTCATGTGCAAAACTATCAACCATCTTTTTGCATAACACAATAAGAGAGAAGATTAAAGTAATGGCTTTGCTTTTAGAAAAATAAAGGATTTAGCTCTTTTGCATTTTATTCGGACTCTTCTGGCACACGGTTACTTTTGTGATAGATGTAGAACTGGTAGAATATGGCGAGGTCGAAAAACAAAGTTCCCGTGCTTCCAATGATCCAAGGAATGTTTGCCAACAAGTAGTCACTATCTAACGAGTGCAATAGCAATGACAATGTGAATGCGGCATTGCCAAGTATAGAGAAAATAAACATGCCAATTGAAAGCCCCTCGCATGACTGTTTTTTGTAGTTTTTGACTAGCTGTGGAATGCGCGCACCGAGAAACAAGACTGCGGATGAATAGCCAAGGAGCTGTGGGACAAGTTTTGGCTTTTTTGGAACCTGTAACTGTGTTGCGTTTACACGATTGCTGAGCAAAGAGTACGAACGACGACTATCACTACCAATGATACTGTTGCTACTGCTATTTTTAACCATTCCTAGATGTTCAACCATTAGGATTGCAATAGCGGGTAGGAGAATTGAAGAATTGAGTCGCTGGTAAGAAAGGTCGCCCGATTGGTTTGTTTCTGCTGAATTATCAGCATTTTCCTCCGCACGCAAAAGAGGCTCTGCTTCGTTGTTTGATCCCAGTCGGACAATCTGCCTTTTGTGCAAGTAGTTGTAGTAGTGGATCTGTATTAGCAGGACAGCGTCTGCCACAAAATAGTATGCGTAGAGTATGATGGCAGGCAAAATAAGGTCCTGCTGCACTGCCCCAAGCAATCCAAATATGTCTCCCAGTATCCAAATGTAAAGAAACAGCAGGGAAACGCCGTCTCCGCTCTTCCGTTTGTAGTTTTTGTAGATCTGCGGTGCAAAAACGATAAGCCAGCATCCAATGGAGAAATAGCCAAGGACATCGGAGGTTATTTCATACCAAGGTGCCATTATTTTTAATATATACACATAATTCGAAATAATGTTTTTGAATTATAGAATAAAGAAAGACAGGTTTCTACATGTTGATAGTTTTATTTTATTTTCTTCTTTGCATAAATTTAACCAAAATAGCAAAGTTCCAGGCCCATGTTTTGACCGGACTCATCAAAGATTAATAAATAACAATATTACCCTATTATTTCAAAATCGAGGATATCAGATTAATAAATATCAATTGCGTTTTAATCCGTAAAGCACATACAATGAATAACCACGGAGAAAGGCCGAATCAGCACAAATACAAAAGCGGCCATCTTTGTGATCATGATGATGGTAGAAAAATAGTCATGTTCAAACTCCGCAAAGCAGCTGTTCATTATCAGATGCTATTCGTGACCCTAAATCACATTGTCATCAAATTAATCAATGTACTGTAACAAGTGGGCGCTCACATTACGGATGTCGTATTTAAAAACATCTGCGGATATCGGAATGATGGCCCTTTGGCTTTCTTTTTTATTTTGGTCATGTTAATGCTAATTCAAAGCCAATTCGCTGGGACAGTAAATAAAGCATAGGACAATGGAGGGAAAAGAGGGCACGGGGTTTATGCCTTGTCTTATCTTTCAACAACATTCTTTGCATTGTGTTCCTTGTGTAGTCAAGCCTCGATTCTCATCCTTGCTTTAGGTTTTAATGTGTCTTTTATTCCTATTTTTTCCTTTGATGCAATTACAGTCAACATGTTCTGTATCCCTCAGTCAGTTTACAGAGAAGACGCTTCTACTCTCTTCCCCATCCAGCTTTCTTCTCTGCCAAACGTTTCTTCTTCAGTGAAAATGGATATGAGGCAGCAAGTGCTAGCAATTGTAACCCACTATTCAATTGTCCTGCATGTCCCAAACAGGTGATCATGAGAGCATTGATGCAACACACCACTTTTTTTGTTGTAACAGTGTGTGCAGCATGCACGTTTTAGTCAAGGTGAGATGAGTGCGCGGAAAAAGATGGAACAAGCGTCTTGATTTCCTTTATCCTTTATGGCAGAATTTATGCACATTCAAAAGACAGCATCACATTTAGCCATAAATGAAAGGCGCTGGGAGAAAAAAAGGAATCATTATCACCATCATCATATCGTAATCGCTATCAGCATGCTATTCTATGTCCTACATCCAGGTTTTCAATTTTCACTTTTTTTTCTCAAACAAACAAAAACTTTATTTTTCCTAACTAAAAATGACATTTGTAGTTGATTTAGAGCGTGCCGAGCCAAACCACACTGTGTATTCAACAGTGGACAGAGTAGTAGAGGCTGCTGCTGCTGCGTCTGCGTCTATTGGGATTGATAGCACACCATCGGCTTACCAGTTTGTCGACTACCGCTCAACGAGCACACAAGACGACCAGAAGCCACAAACACCACCGCTATTTATAGAGATTGTAAATGGGCTCACAGCACGCAAGCCGTTGCCAGGAACCACCGCCCCCAGATTCTTCACTCTTCCTACCGTTCTTCTTTACGACGACCGCGGTCTTAAGCTGTTTGACCGTATTACATATGTACCAGAGTACTACTTGACTGCCAGCGAGATAGATATCCTTGAGACGAGGATTCAAGAGATTGTAGCCGAGATCCCCGATGACTCTGACATCATTGAGCTCGGGTGTGGCTCATTACGCAAGACAAAGATCCTTCTTAACGCACTGAACAACCAGCGTACTGGAATCACATACTATGCCATTGACGTTATGCCGCAACCGCTGCACGACTCGATGGAGAGGCTGTCCACACAGCTGGAAAACATATCGCTTGTTGCCCTGTGTGGCACGTACGAGGAGGTTATGAGCCATTTTGGAAAGTCGACCCGTCGCAAGACTGTTCTATGGCTTGGCTCGTCTATCGGGGGCTGCACAGCCGATTACGCTACCGGTTTACTGTCGAGTATGACAAGGCGTGTTCTGAACGAAAACGACGCCGTCATAATTGGAATGGATTTGCAAAAGGATTCCGCCGTCATCATGGATGCGTACCACGACCCACAGGGCGTCACAGCAGAATTCGAGCTCAATGTAGTATCCCACATCAATGACATTGTGTCTTCTCTCGCTCAGGGGCAGCATGATGATTTCTTGGATATCAAGAGATTCAAGTACGTTGGCGAATATGACGAGGGTTTTGGCAGACACAACGCGTATCTTGAGGCGCAGGAGGATATGGTGGTGCAATGGCCTGAGGGTATAAGGTCTCGAGTTGCGGAGATATGCGGCAATGCCGATGACTTGGTTTTTAAAAGTGGGGACAGGATATACATCGAGTCGTCTTACAAATATGGCCCAGGCGCTGCTGAGTCGCTTGCCAGTGCCACAGAACTGACTCTTGCAGCGGAATTGATTGATTCCCGCAAATTCTATTCGCTCAATCTATTTCGTAAGCCCAAGTTCTTTATGCGCTCAGCACAAGCTGCCAATTTGACTACCATTGGCAAGTGGTGCGGCCCTGCTGCACGTGCGAGGAGTGTTTTACAAGAACTATCTTCTACGCACACCTCTGTCTCCAATACTTTTTGCACGATTCCAGATGAGAAGGAGTGGCGACAGCTGTGGTCCGCCTGGGACACGCTAACGCTTGAGATAATACCGCGCGAGAAACTACACGACAAGCCCATCGATCTCCGCCATCCGTTTATCTTCTACCTGGGCCACATGCCGGCATTTGCCGACATACACATGACAGCAGCCGATTCAGAGCCGCTGACGGAGCCAAGCATATACACGCAATGGTTTGAGCGCGGCATTGATCCGAACATTAAGAACAAAACCGTGACCCACAGCCACTCGGCGGTTCCGGACGAATGGCCCGCTGTTGCCGATATCCTTGCGTACCGCGACCGCGTGCATGCGCGCATTCTTCGCTGGCTCGAAAGATACAAGAACAGCAATGGTACTGTGTCTGCAGATAGTGCTCGCCATGTGTGGATGGCGTTTGAGCACCACGCAATGCACATTGAGACCTTCTTTTACATGATTCTGCAGATGGCGCCACTCGATATCCAGCCGCCGCTTCAGGTCGGCTTTGGGACTCTGGATTCTGCCAAGACGCCCGACGAACAGTGGCTGCATTACGCTGGTGGGAAGGACATTGTTTTTGGGCTTGCTAACGATAACGAGCAGGACCTGAAGGAACGGACTCTGCCGCCTGGCCATGTGTTTGGGTGGGACAACGAGGGGCCGCAGATCAGAGCCGACATCGAGTCGTTTTCGATCCAGACGCGCTCGATTACCAACCAAGAGTATTTAGAGTTTCTCTGCGCACTTTCTTCGCATGGCGACTACGATGAGCTGGTGCCATGCTCGTGGGTGGCTCTGGACACCACAGCATCGAACAACACACGGTTTGCGTCCGACTACGGCGTGCGCACCGTTGTTGGCGCACCATCTATTACACGCACTGTAGCGGCGTTGTGGCCTGTGTTTGTCAGTCACAACCAGGCAGAGTCGTATGCCAAGTGGCGCGGAAAGCGACTGCCCACAGAAGCGGAGTGGACGCATGCATCTAGGACATTCCATCTTGCTGCTGCGCTTAACAGGGAGAAAGCCCAACTCTCCTCAGACAAACACTCTGGTGGACAAGCAACCGGTTCTAATGCTGTGCGGCCAGAACAGCAGCCGGTGGATACCTATGTTGCAGAGCTGCTTGCTGAGCAGAACACTACACTTGAGAAGCAGGTCATGCAGCAACCGTTCGACATGTACATTCCCAGCGATGCCAACATTGGGTTTGCCCACTGGCACCCGGTTCCTGTGAGCACCAGCAAGGTACGTCACGACAATGATCCCGCACTGCCCGACGCGTCGTTTGTTGGGAACGGCTGGGAATGGACTACCACCATGTTCCAGCCCTACGATGGGTTTGAAGCATCGCCAATGTATCCCGGATACTCTGCCGACTTCTTCGATCCAGAAGACATGCCAAATGCCGAGACCGCACATTATGTTGTCAAGGGCGGCTCGTATGTTACTCACTCGAGGATTGCACAGCGCCAGACATTCAGGAACTGGTATCAGCGCGGATATCCGTATGTGCTGGCGACATTCCGTCTATGCGAGTCAAACAGCACAGGCTGCTAGGATTAGTATTTTTTAGCCTGTCAACGTATATTATCAGTATCATTATCAGTATTATTGTCAACTACATTTTGAGTAAAAAGACAGAGAGAAACGACAATATTATAGGCTAGCCATTGAGCTTCCTAGCATGCTTGTCCATGTGTTCAAACACTGATTTCAGAAACTTGTTTTTACCAGCAACGGTCTTCTTGTTGGCAATGATGCACAGGTGGCGACGGGCGCGGGTGATAGCAACATTAATGCGACGGTAGTCCTTGAGAAATCCAATTGACTGCTTTGTATTTGAGCGCACAAGGGACAGTATGACCGCCTCCTCAAGGCCCTGGAACCCGTCAACGGTGCCTATGCTGATGTCCGGATACATTTTGCTCAGCGCTAGTTTGAGCAGACGCACTTGACCCGCATACGGCGTAATGATCGCAATATCGCTGGCCGCCATTCCGTAGCTGACAAGCCTTGCAACGTGCTGCTGCACCAGACGGACCTCGCCCGTGTTCTTCTTGCTGCCACCGATGAATATCGGTTTGGAATTCCTACCAAGATAGACATTTTTGCTAATATCGGACTTTTCAATGGCGTATGCGTGCCGCGATGTGTCGATGAGAACAAGAGCGGAGGTGGTGATTGCGTTGGACTGGATGCCATTCATATCGGAAAGAAGGTGGTTTGCGACACCTGGACTCGGAACAAGCTTCTTGTCGTACAGCGCATCAGACGGTATCTTCATGATCAGCTCGTGCATGCGGTACTGGGTCGTAAGCATCACACAGACCTTTTCGCCAAGTAGCGACTGAACACGCTCAAACATACTCCTCTCCAGAACCCGCATATCATGGCCGCCCTTGCCGTTGTTCTTGCTGGAGGCACCAATGCTCTTGCCCAAGCTCTTTACGGTTGGCGGCAACTGGTGGTGGTCTCCTGCCAGAATGAGTTTCTGGGCTTGGATGGCTGCAATCCAGCACTCGCCCTCAGTGGCCTGCGACGCCTCGTCAATGATCACAACATCGAAATGTGGAAACTGCTGTTTGAGCTTCTTGTCGCCAGAGCCGCATAGCGTTGCAAGCACCACCGACACTGGGTTGTCTGCTTGTTTTCTGCGACTTCCCACCGACAGCTTGTCAAACATGGTTTCCAGATCCATTATTTCCTTGCTCGTGTCTTTCTCTTGTTTGCTGCCATACACACTATACTTGATAACCGATGGTCTCATCCTCGCTGGATTTCCAAAACGGCGAAATGTCAGCTCAGGGGCCTTTGCCAGGCGCTCTGCAATATTGTCAACCGAAACGTTGGACGCTCCGCAGACGAGCAGTTTCTTGCCCTGGCTTGCGAGCTGGCGAATAACCTCAATCAGCGCGTGCGTTTTTCCAGTGCCAGGCGGCCCGTGGATCATGGCAATCCCTCTGGCAGACAGGACCATGCATACAGCATGTTTCTGGACATTGTTGAGAGAACGGGCAAAGAAGCCTACACTTCCGCCGCAGTAGCTGGTGCTGTCAAATGATGGCTCAGCATTCCTGAACAGCACATCGTGGAGTCGCGGGCGCTCATTATTGTTATAGCTTGCAAGAGACTTTAGGGCAGCACATACTCGATCGTACATTACCTGGCTCACGTCCTTTTTAACTGTGCAATAGCCAGTGTACGATCTAGGAATACGGCATCCAGGCGACACGACAATCGTCATGGTATCGTTGGCCATCTCTCGTATAACCCCAGATGGTGGTTTTCTTCCCTTGTTTGGAGCATGCCGACTGGCCAATACATTTTCAGGCACAATTATCTGGACGGGGTCGCCTGTCCTCAGCGACGTTCTCGAGAGGGCCTTCTTGTTTAATTGCGCGAAAATAGTAACCAACTGGTGCCTTCCAACCCAGGATTCAACATGCATGACCTTCATACCCACCAGCGCAAATCCAAGATCCTGGAGCTGGTGCTCTTGCAGAGCATGAAGAATTGACGTGATGGTTTCAAGCTCATAGCTCCGTTCTTGCTCAACCAGAACGATGTGAAGTTTAGAAAACCGGATTATTTCGACGCTCATTTTTTTCTGTGCTAATCTGGCTATATATTTTATATGGAAGTGGGGGTAGAACAAATAAAATAAATATATAGAAACACAAGGTTATTACCTAGCGTTTACTTTTTTTTATCTGTTGTGACTGTTCCTTTTATACTGGAATTTTTTGTCAATAAATAGAATGTTTGGGTTACGAAAAGAGAAAAAACAAACATTCTCTCCCCTTGAATCAATAAAACACCATTTTATAAACAAAATGATAAATTTTTCTACTCATTTCACAATGAAAAAATTGAAAACAAGTTATGCTTCGATGCATACATTATAGTTTTCCAAGGCTGCATCCATTTTTCTATCATGTCAATGATAAATTTACATGGTGTTTTAGGTTGCAATTTCATATCGGCTATTTTTTGGAACACTCCCCACATATAGCATACAAGCAGCGATGTGGTAAGAACAAAAGTGCCCCATCTTTAAACAGTCAAGGAATCGAAGCCCGTGTTTTTTACTTTTATTTATGCTCTGTCATGCTGCAGTGTGCTTTTTTATTTAATCAATTCTTGTTTCTTTTCATGTGAAGCAATAAGAATAAAAACGACCCGTGGTAAATGTAGAGTGGAGGTTTATATCTATTATTCTTGATTTTCTATCATTTCTTCTGACGCCCGTCTACATTTGATCCGGGTAGCGCAGATCAGCAGCGTCTTCAAGATGGCGGAACAAGGACTTGAGAAAGGGGTTTCGAGCAGCCACAGTTTCGCTGTCAGCCACCACGCAGAGATGGCGGCGGGCCCTGGTCACAGCCACATTGATTCTCCGGTAGTCTGTGAGGAAGCCGATCTCCTGGCCGGAGTTTGACCGCACGAGGGAGAGCACGACGGCCTCCTTCTCGCGGCCCTGGAACCCATCGACGGACCCGATCTCGACGGCCGGATGCCTGTCGCGGATCAACGATCTGAGCAGCCGCACCTGCGCGTTGTACGGCGATATCACAGCAATGTCGTGCGGCTCCACGCCGGAAGCCACCAGATCGTCCACATGCTTGGCTGCGAGATCCGCCTCGCCCCGGTTCAGCTTGCTGTCGGCATCCAGCAGTGCCACCCGCCGTGCCGAGCCCCCCTCTTGCTGCTGCTGCTGCGTCTCCTCCTCGGTGGCCTCGCCCATGCCGGATCCCGCGGTATCGATCAGCACCAGCGCGGAATCGGTGGAATCCGACGACGCAACGTGGTCCAGATCGCTCAGCACATGTGCGGCCACGGCGGGATCGGCCACCAGACGGCCGTCGTAGAGCAGGTCGGACGATACTTTCATTATGTCGCAGTGCATGCGGTACTGCGTGGTGAGCATGCAGCAGACGGTGGCGCCGAACATTGAGCGCACGCGCTCAAACATCGTGGTTTCAAGAAGAAGGTCGCCACACCCACGACGGGAGCCCTCACATGCCTCCGCTCCCCTCTTGCTATCACCAGCATCCATGCTCTTTATGGTGGGCGGGAGTTGGTGGTGGTCGCCGGCAAGAATGACCTTGGGCGCCCTGAGCGCAGCAATCCAGCACTCGCCCTCCATGGCCTGGGTAGCCTCGTCGATGATAACGACATCAAACTCCGCATGGCCTTCTGCTCCTCCCCTGGCAATATCTCTGCCGCCAGCTCCACTCAGCGTCGAAAGCACCACCTTTGCCGCACCCACAGTATGGGCCACCACCTTGGCCTCGCGCACCCGGTACTCCTTGCGCAGACTCTTGACCAACGCGTACAGCTCCCTGCGCTCCGCATACCGCTTGCACTTCGGTACCTTGGCCAACGCAGCATCCATCTCGCTGCGCACATCCTTGAGCAGCTCGCCCTGCTCGGAGTGTCGGGTCACGGAGTCCAGACTATGCGCCACGGCGGCCGGCAGAAGCCGGGCCGGATGACCGAGCCGAACCATCGGGAACTCGCGGAGCCGGCCGAGTCGCTCGACCAGATTGTCCACCGACACGTTGGATGGGCCGCACACGAGCACGCGTTTGCGCTGGCCCACCACGAGTTGCCGCACAACCTCCACCAGCGTGTGCGTCTTGCCGGTCCCGGGCGGCCCGTGGATCAGAGCCACATCCGCCGCATCCACCGCGAGTCTCACGGCGGCTCTCTGCGACTCGTTGAGCGACTTGTCGAAGAACGACATCGACTGGCTGGATTTCACAAAACCCGGGCTGGCCCCGCCAAACAGCACGTCGTGGAGATGCGGCGCCCGTCTCCCGCTGCCGCCGCCTGCAGCCAGGTCAGAGAGCGCAAACAGAATGCGCTTGTACGTGACGTCGTTGGCCAGCTTCTTGATCATACACCGTTCGCGCCACGCGTCGGGAACACCGTCATCGCCCGAGTCAGCAGCAGAAGAAGAAGACAGGGCCACAACGATCTTTGCCTCGGAGGCAGAGACAATGACGCCCGAAAGAACGTGCTGACCGCCGCCCTTACTGTTGCTATTGCTATCATTCTTTTGCTTGCTCTTGGCTGACTTGGAGCCTCCTCCACTGGATGACGAGGATGCCTCGAGCCCCACGATATCGCCCGACCGGAATGTGGCAGGCGGAAGCGAGTCCCCCACGACGGGCGCCTCCAGCGTCACCAGTGTTTTGCCACCAAGCCCCGTGCGCGCCCCCGTTATGCGCAGCCCCAGAAGCGCGTACCCGAGTCGCTGCAGGTGCGTTGGCTGCAGGTTGGACAGCAGTGCCTGGGACTGCTCAATGTCGTAGTCGCGCTCCCGCTCAACTAGCGCTGTGTGTCTCTTGGCGAACTCGACTACGCTTTCGACGCCGCCGTCCATCGGGTAAGTTATCTTTCTTTGGCGAGTGCCTAGGATATGAAAGCAGCAGCAGCAGTAGTAGTTTTAGAAGGGATATGGATCAGGAGAAGGGGCGGACTAGAAGAGGAGCTGGAGATGTTTGCATGCCAAGACAACGAGATATAATGGGAAGAATCATAACATTCCCTCGCATATCAGTGATAATTAGTAAAAAAGGATATTATTGTTATTATTTACAAGTGCGGAAAAGGATGGTTTAGAGAACAACGGAGCGGACGGGTTAGATGGTGTGGGTAATAAACAGTACACGCACGCAAACGAGGAGGATCAGGCGATAACCAGTCGGTTTCCTAGTAGCCGCTGGAGATGCTGAGGCCGGAGCTGACTGCGGACGCCGACGAGTAAGCAGGGTTGGCAGCAGCGTAGACGGCCGAGACAGGGGAGGCGGAAAGCGCAGCATCATCGGCGGCGGCAGAAGCAGCCTGTGCGCGCAGACCAGTGATCCACGACGACGAAACAACAGCGTCGATTGTCGGGCGGTCAGCGGGGTCAATGCTCAGCATGGCCTTCACGACGGGCGAGGCAGCACTGGCGGCAGGCAGCCAGTGGTCGATAACGCGACCATGGTACTTGAGATACAGCGCGTAGTTGGGGTCGTGGGCACGCGCAACCTCCCACGGGAAATGCCCCGACACCATTGCCAGATAGATAACACCCAGCGCCCACACATCCACCTTGCGCGGATCGTAGACTGCGCGCGGCGCAAACACCTCGGGCGCAATGTACGGATCCGATCCGCAGATGCCGCGCGTCTGCGTTGGAGCCATCGGATCGAAGGTCGACGAGCACCCAAAGTCGATGATCTTCAGATTGCCTTCCTCGTCAACGCACAGGTTGTCAAGCTTCATGTCACGGTGCGCCACGTGTGCCACGTCATGCAGATACGCCACGCCAGACACCAGCTGCGCAAACAATCTGTCGATAGCCGCCGGAGTCAGCGCTCCCTCCTGCACAACGGTGAACAGATCCTTCTCGCAGTACTCCATGATACTGTAGACGGTGCCGTCGTCCTCGCGCACAAACTGGTAGGTGCGGATAACGTTTGGGTGTTGTAGCGACAGACTAAAGCTAGCCTCGTCAAGAAGGTGCTTCCACTGCCGCACATTCATGCGCGGAGACACGTTGCCGGATCCATCGGCAAAGGTGAATGTCTTGACAGCGTAGAACCGGCCATCGCAGGCCTGGTGCAGCCGCACAAACCCACCGGTGCCCTGGCCAATCGTGCGCACCGCCGCCCCGTACGTCTCGACAATGTAGCCGGTGTACCGGTCGCTGATCACCGGCGCCTCGTCACTGCGCGTAGAGGCCGCCGATGCCGATGCCGTCGATGGCCGCCGCAGAATCACCGTGGAAGACGTCGGGGCCGCATTCTCCCGATCATCACCACCATGTGCGTGCTCTGCATGCCGTGCCGTGCTGCTTGAGCTGCCAACGCTGCTTTTGCTGCTGTGGTGTGCGCCGTTGTGCGTAGTCCGTCCTGCGCGCTTGTGCAGGCTGCTGAATAGCCGCCGGAAGTGCGCAAACTTCTTCTTTCCCTGCGCTCCTACCGCTGTTGTTGACCCGCCGTCCGACAACGTTGTGGCCGGTGAGATCTCGGCGCGCGGGCCGTGGATAAAGCTGTGGTTGTGCATCATGTTCTTTTCTGTCGCTGTTGCTATTGCTGTGTGCGCCGATGCGCTTGTTCTTGTCAGTGTGTCTGTATCCAGCTTGGATTGCTGTGCGATCGAGCTTGCAAGTGCCTTTATTTGTGGAAGAAGAGTGAGACAGAAAAATAAGGAGCTCAAATAAAAAAGATGTGTCTGGATGAGATAAGAAAAAGAAGAGAATAGGTGTCTGGGCTCAATGCGCTTTTTTTACACTGTTAACGCTGTGGGAGAAAGAAAAAGAAAGAGTCGGAAGAATAATAAATCTGTATACGAATACAATAAACGGCAATAGATGGACAACAGTTGGTATGGTTGATGTTTCAGAGCAAATAATGCATCAATCCAGAGAAGATAAAGTAAGAAGGGAAAAGGAAAAAAGGGTACAGAAGGGAAAAAGAGAGGAGGGACAAACGGGTTCTTTTTATGTCTTGAACCGTTTCCACTTTTTAGCGAAGAAAGTTTCTTATTTTCCCAGTCATTTCCTATCTTTGGGTCCGGAAAACACTGCGCCTTTTGCTCGGCAAATAGAACCTGTCAGAAAAAGGGAAAAGGGAAAATTAGTGAAAGCCTTAGCCATCTCCGCCCCCATCCGTGCCAAGCCAAGCACGACAACAAACAAGCAAACAAGCAAGCAGGCGTACCAAGGCTGGGCGGTGGAGCAATGAACAAGCCGAAAGAAATCACACTCCTCACGCTTGCTTGTGCTGAAAATATTCTTCTTTTTTGGAGAGAGGGGGAGGTAAGTCACATAAGCTCCCCTGGGCCGATGAGAAATCATTAGTAATGCCGCCCTCTGATTGGCGGAATTCCAATGTCCGAGGTCAAAAAACAAAAAGGAAAAAGGAAAAAACTCAAGGCTATCTGCTTATGAATAATGAGAAGATAGGGATAAGGGGGCTGGCTGGGTTTCTTTGGCACCCCCCTTCCGCCACCCACCCCTCATTTTCTTCTTGCTGCGGTCAAAGGAGAAAGAATCTTCTCTTAAAGGCGTCGTGTGTGTTACGCAACGTAACACCCTCCTTTTTTCTGTTTGCTCATTTTTGCATGTTATTTGCTGATCGAAATATGATGATTGATGATTCTTGCTGATGTTAGAAATACACCTCATTCCGAAACCCGTTTTCTCTTGGCTTCTTGCAACCCAGGTCTGTGCTGACGATTATGATGTATCAATGTTGCGTTGTCCATGTTTTACGGTGCTTGCGATTAGCTCCGCGTTTTGCTCTCTTTTCCGCCTGTGTATTACAAACACAGCCTTATCTATCTTCAGATACAACCGAAATGGCATATAAAGCCTGGAGCAGTCTCAGAAATAAATGAATTCCTATCTGTACAGCGGACTACGGACTAGATATATGTCAGATGGACTAGATATATGTCAGATGGACTAGAATGGAGCCAAATCATTAAATCCATTCCATCAGATCTCACATTTGCTATAGCTTATTCCACCCTGCTGACACGGATGGACGGAGATCAACGGACAGACAAAAAAAAAGAAAAGCAAAGTAATATAACATAAAGAAACAATGTGTCTGTTCCGATCCCAACAACCTTTTTCTTTCTTGCTGTGTGATGTCAACCGTGCCGCAGTACAATCTCTTGTTAGTGTCCTGATGCAAAGAGGGATAGAACGGATGACACCGACACAGGGACACCAACAACAAAAAACAATAATAACAACAGCACATGGAAAGGAAATGGAAAACGACAACATATGGCACAGGATGCCCACCCCCGTCATCACTGTTCTATTGTTCTGGATTGCTCTTTCTCCACAGATGGATCTATTTGGCCTATTGCGCTCAGACAATTGAGCAACACTATGCCATGTACTTTAAATCTTTTGCTTGTTCTCAGAGCCACTCCATGTCACTATATGACGCCTTCTTTTTTGTTTACGCTTTTTTGTTTTTGCCAATATTCGCAAGGACGTGTTTATAAATATTGTTCCCTCACTCACCTCCCTTCTTTTTTCTGTTTTCTATTCTTGTTCCTTGGCACGTATTCGTGTTCGTTGCAAGCCAAGAACCGCTCTCCCCTCTATTTTATTTCCAGTGTTATGATGATGCACGTGGAAGAAAATTAATGGCAAAGTATATCACGACCTCTCATGTCCTTCTTACCCACTTCTTCTATCTTCATATGTAGACGGTGCTGTCACTCTACTCACTAATCGCTGTGTGATGACAGACAAAATCAACTGCTAATCTATGAATAAACCAGATAAACAATTGACTGCTTTTTATTGTCATCCATTTTCCGTCTTTTTCCAACACCAACACAAGATAAAGAACATCTGAGTAATAAATTTCGAATAAATTGACATATGGGAAAAAGCAAAGGACAAAGGGTCATTATACTTTCCGAACTTCTTCCGCTCCTTTTTCCGCCAACGAATAAAACGATGAGACAATATATAAAAAAAGTCACACATTGGACAATAAAAAAGCGAGGAATTCCGGATACCCGCCCCTCTTGATTTGGTCATTTGGATATGATTCATTAATTCTCCCTTTTTCCGAGCTTTTTTGCGCTTATCTGCCGTGATTAGCTTTTATCTAGCTAATTTGTGGCGCTGCTTATCCATAGACATTCCATGCATTTAACAAAAACCTCCACCTCACTTCTTTTTCAACCTTATACATGCTGCTGCGGCTTTTATGTTTTAGAAACATAAAGCGTTTTAGGGAAAACCAAGTCTGCGTAGAGAGGACAGAAAACCACAGCCAATAAAACATTAGTAGGCGTAGAACAAGATCAATAGCACATTTTCATGTACAGCAATAAATATTACATTAGGCTAAAAGCTATGCATGTTCAGCATACAAATACCGCCACAGTCTACTATGTCAAAATGAAAAAACAGTATTATACTGCTTTTCGGAATGTCAACCAGATCAAATGGGGAAAGTGGTATTGAAGAATTGAAATGTGCTGTATTCAATATCAAGTCACACTTGTTTAGAATAGCGACAAAAATAAAGCAGCACCAAGTTTGTGTTGTTTGTAAGAAGCAATATGATTTTACAGCTTTCAAACAAGAGAAGGCAGAACAAGCAATCCAACCACATAGAGCCCACATCCCAACACATGTCCACAACTAACACAAAACACCGAAATAACGCAGAGTTTTGCAAATTTTTTTGAAATTTATAATTACAAGGGAAAAATAAATACTAGACACTCGATAAACACTAAAGCCGCGCTGACAAAAAAAAAGAGGCGTTACGCTTTCTCATGTTTTTTGAATTCAAAATACTTGACGATGGCCTTGGTGCCTGCAGACTCGGCGTGGCGCGACAGCTCTCTTGGTATCACAATACGTGTAGCAATCTGGATTTCGCGTGCAGAGATAGCCGTCTTCTTGTTTTCCGCAGCCTGCTTGGATGCCTTGCTGGCAATGCGCTCGAAGATTTCGTTGACAAACGAGTTCATAATCTCCATGGCTTTGGCGGAGATACTAGCTTTGGGGTGCACTTGCTTCAACACGTTGTAGATGTAGGCCGAGTAGTTCAAGCACGGTTTCTTGGGCGCTCAATGTCGCACCTTCTTGTCGTCAACTGACTCGACGAGGACCTCTCTAGCGGGCTTGTCAGAGGACATGGATGCCATATTTAGACGTGTGGTGCGGGTAGGTTGCAGGAATGTTGTGCGTTAAAGGCGCTGGTGGGGCTGGAAAATAAAGAACGTGAGCTGTGTTCTTCGCGACAAGTGATAATGGACCAGGAAAGGAGAAAAGAGTGCCAGCGACCCATGGCTAGACGGGCAGCGCCGGTTGGTTTTATATGCGCTGGCGGCGTGGCTTGAAAAGAGGGAAAGAGGCGCTTTGTGGTCAGTGCCAAAGCTGGTTGACGATAACAGAAAATAGAACAACGCGATGACGAGTCGATATTACGGGTACTATTTATATTATCTTAATCGGATATAGCCAAATTCATCCAAATCGATTTCATCAGAAAGTTGGGGGCTCTAGGTCGCGTATATCGGCAACAGGAGAAGGAAATATCTGCGAATCTTGAGCGGTGGAGACGGGCCCCTGTAGCAGGACAGGAAATACCAGCATCGCGTTGGACAGCACTATATAAAACATGTCTAGAACCAAAGCACATTTCGCTGCTTTGGAAGCTACGCCATGGAGCGATTACAACGGCTGCACAGTGCAAACACTTTGTGCCAGAGGAGGACGGATGATGCCCAGTATGCCATGCTGAAAACGAGGATATCAGACACCTCCTGGTTCAAACTGGAACCAGGCTGGGCAAATCAACGGGACAAGTTGACCATTGCCCTATCATCTTTTTAACATGTTGCCTTACAGTCTCTCCGAGAACACACTTTCAATGCAGGCGGTCCAAACTGCCACCCTTGCGTTTCCCTTTCATAAACTTTTTTGTTTATTGGTATGATTTCAGTCGGCAGATAGTTGAGGCTCTAGATGTAGACCCAACATACCCGATTGATAATAAATCAACTTTTTTGGAAAAAAAAATAAACATGTAACAATTCCTACCTAAAACAAATCGCAATCAGGAATGTTGACACTTTTTTATAGCTGTCAACCATTCTGTTGCAGAAGAATACAACTATTGGAATCAAACCCTAATATTAATGGTATTTCTGATGTGTATACGAGTTAACATTCCAATCAAATATTAACATATACGTCATCATAACATCCATCATCAAGTACAAATAGCACGTCTTTGCCATTATCATCATTGTTGCTGCCATATTTAATATAACTTTCACTGACATAACCACGTTGTTCTGCAGTGTCACCATTGCGTATTCGCAGATGCCAAATTTCTTGCGCTTGTGGATGTACTGGCTCTTGCCCCATCTATGCTACATTGAGAACCTTATCACCAACAATCGTCATTGCTCCAAGGTTGTCTGCAGATTCGATGGGTTCTATATCTAAGTTGCCAAGTGGCCAGAACTGCAGTGAGTATGCCGGCAAATAAGCCTCCAATGCTATCGGCTACATCAACAACCCAGATGCTTCGTCCTCCTGGGAGTACTGAACTTACAAGGTTGGTGACAAATACTTTACCGCCCTCAACTGGAGCTTTACGCGCAGATGGCGCAATGATGGCTTTATGTTTGGCTTTATTGTATTTAACATTGCTTTCATCCCTCTAATGATCAAGAATCTGCAAGGTCAACAAACGCTTGTTTTTAGTATCTATATAGAATACAGAAGGATGTTACAGAATCAGTTGAAAATGGGAAGTGGCTATGACAGATAGCTGTATCTAGCTAGCTGGAAATGGAGAACTAATTATTTGGCTAGGGATGACTTTCCAGAGCCCGCACCTGATTGGCATACCACTCAAAAACAGAGAGTACATCCCCATGGATAAGTTGAGCAACATCTGGAGCAGCGCGTGCGCGGTATGCATTGGGTTTATCTACAATAACTCTGGCAGCTACGCCTAGCATATCCCAATCCCTGGCATTCCGACTAGAAGATATATTTGTATGCGGAATCCAAGTACCCCGAGCTGCAGAATCCACTCTAGGGTTGTCAAATATAATATTGCGCAAATTGCTCACCAAATTCGCCAATCTAGAATACCATTCATACTCCTCATCTGAGACGATGATATCCGAGTCCATGGTATACGAGCCATAAAGCTCGGCCAAAAGATAATGGAGAGATTGATCAGATTCCATTACCTGCCTTTTGGACTTGATGGCCATATCAGAATCCAGACTCCACTCAGTGATCATACGGGTCTTTTCGATTGTCTGCTCGCGATGTTCTATGGTGACGCCCCAGGTGCCGAGCCAGAGAAGGAGGTAGAGAAATGACTCCATGTCGTCGACTGCAGTGCGCGGGATGTTTTCTCGCCGAAGGTTGTTGACGCTCATAAAGGGGAGAGTCCCTGTGCAGATCGGGCGGCTGTCTTGCTGCGCAGCTCCAGAATCGACGGCGTTGTCAAAATCTATTAGCATGCCGTGAATGTGGCCATTGACGTCGTGATGGAACATGATGTTGTTCTCAGAGATATCGCGATGGAGGATATGACAGTTATCGAGTATCGCCTTGTGTGCTCGGACGGCGTCGTGCATAACCAGCATCAGATCAGCAATGCTGGGGATAAGACGAAGACGCTTGGCAATGGGCGTCATTGCCAAGCGATTATGCGCATAGTAATAGTCGCTTGAGCTATCGTCGCCAGCCGAACTGGAAGGCAGCATAGAGTGGAGCTCACCAAGAATAGATTCGGTAGTGTCATTAACAAAGGTGCCATTGGAATCCATGCGCACAGGACCGCCGTCAACGAGCGTCGGAAGATTGTTTCGGAGCTGTTGCTCCTGCTCCAACATCTGGCGGATTCTGTCCATTAGCGAAACCTCGCTTTGCTCGGCATCATTACGCCGAACATATGACCACGCATCCTTGATCAACACATCGGGCTCGATAGACTTGTTCGACTCTGGCCGTTCCAACGAGGCCGGAAAGCAGCGCGTATGGCGCCCAAACAAATGGTCGGCAGCAACATAGGCTTTATCAAAGAAGTAGGTCGTCGTCGTCGATGATGCAGCTAATTGCTGATCGGATCCATCGGAAGCAGTTTCAGCAAGACGCGGAACGTCGATCTCCCAATATTTGAGATCCTTGCGCCAGCGAACAGACGGGTCAAATCCAAGCTGGTGCCAATCGCACAGCGACCAGTCGACCAGCAGTTGGATGTACTGGCGACGTCCTTGAGCTGTATTGACATCCATTTCGTGCGACGCTAGCGCCCCGCAGCTGGTAAGAATACAAGCACTTACTCTAGTGTCGCAGACAGTGATACCCCACATGAAACGGCGGTCATGCTGGTTAGCGTACACCTGCCGCGTGTACATGAATAGCTGTTTAAAGGCCTGTGTTGTGTCGGCATCTAGCATCCCGTCCTGCCTATTAGCTGCATTTTTGGCTGCTACCAATTTAGCTGCTGCTGCTGCCCTTGACACACTCGCTTTCGCCTCGATAATCGCAAACTGCTCACTGTTGTATGGCTTTCCTTCGACCAAGGCTGCATCTGCGTCCATGCCACAAACAACCAGCCCGATGTCAGACCTCGTCCTATCGTCCGTCCCAACTGCTTTTGTGTCTACATTTTCATATGGCAGAACTAGCCGTGGTGGCCCAATAATACCATTCGGTGCATTATCAAATGCAGAATCATTTAAATGATATCGTAGAAACTGTGCGACGAAGAGGTGGAAAGCTTGAATCGGTCTGTACATCTGCCGTTCAGTTCTGACAGCATTGTTTGTCCAATAGTCTTGCTTGACCCATGTCTTCAGGGCGTTAAATCTGCGCTCTAGCCGTCGAGTGTGCTCTGCATATGCCTCATCCCTCTGGAGTTCATTTCGTGAATTGCCAGTTACTTTGTGTATCTCGCAATCTCTCTTGGCAATTCTGGTGTTTGTCGGCTGTGGGCTCTGATGTGGCTGGGATGCTAGCCGCGAGCTCCGCCGGAGGGGAGGCGGAGGCGCCAGACGCGATTCCAAATCAGCGGCGATGCGCTTTCCTATACTCATCGCCAACCGTGCCCTGCTCTCATTAGCAGGCCGAGCCAGTTTCAGCACCTTTGGCACATTGGCTCGCAGTAGCGTGCTGACTTGATGTTCTACCTCAGCATTGCGTTGTGTCTTCATTGCTTCCAACCCAGTTCCGCGATTTGATAGCGAATTTAGATGTGATGACCGCGACAGTGGCTGTACCGACTTATTCTCCTTCTTGCGACCAGCTGTGGTGGGGCTCCCCTGGCTAACCACGCATTTGCCTATTGTCAATCAATGCACACTACTTAGTAATCTGTTTGTCTGTTTTCCTTTATTCGTCCACTACCGGTGCTAAGTTAGTCTTGTGTTGTTTATCTTGTGCTTACCCTTCTTTGCCCGCTTAGCTGTGAAATCAATATCAGCATTACCCCTTCCACTAGTCGCTGTGTTTTTTGGTGTTTGGAGCCCATACTCGACAGGCTGTCCAGAATCAATGGTGCTCTCGCTGTCTGCATTGCTGCGCTGGCGCTTGTTCATGGTTTTCTTTGGCGTTGAGGGATTAGCAGCAGCATCACCCGGCACTTCTCCGTGGCTATCGTGTCTTTTAGACATATTCAGAATAAAAACCAATATACAATAGAATTATGAATGCAAAACGGAAGAAAAACAAGTGAATTTGACAAGGGGAAGGGAGAAATGCAAAATCGACAAAGAAAAAGCTGGGTTTGTTCACAATAACAAGATTGGTATTGTTATTGTAAACAGAAATCAGATAGATCAGTTGCTTTGGATTGCCAAATCAAGTGCAATAGGATTGATTGGGTATCAGCAGATAATACTCATTGTACAGTGGCCACCTTCAGTTCCTGGCTTGCAGCAGCATGGCGTACAAAACAGCCTACACGATGGGGACACACAGCTCGTTTCCTGCTACAGTCTACCACCGCGCATAGTGCTTCAGCCACTGCGATATACACGGGTATGAGCAGACGCACTGGGGACAAGCGCATAGGCAAGTTTTGGAGACATTCGCTTAACGTTTGGTATGAGCTGGATGGTAAAGCAGTGGTTTCAGAGGACGCAGCTTCAGTATCGGTGCTGGCACACCTCCCACTCAAACATCCTCGGGTGTGCTCCGAGTTCACCGTTTCTTACCAAACAGAACGTGAAATGCGACGACAAGGGATCAGAACTCTTTCTGACTTGGTCATGCCCACAGCAGACGGCGAGAGTGTAGAGCTACAGAATTCTGTACTCCATACAAAGTTAAAAAAGGCGTTAGAGCGTGGGCATATCACCTTTACTCCAGCTACATTGGCATGCCTAGCTGAAGCTAGCGACGTTGATCCGACAGATGACATGCATGTGAGAAATACTCTCCGTATGGCAGGTGTACCTCTCCACGATTACAAACCTAGCATAGGTCGCGTATATCGGCAACAAGAGAAGGAAATATCTGCGAATCTTGAGCGGTGGAGACGGGCCCCTGTAGCAGGACAAGAAATACCAGCATCGCGTTGGACAGCACTATATAAAACATGTCTAGAGCCAAAGCACATTTCGCTGCTGTGGAAGCTACGCCATGGAGTGATTACAACAGCTGCACAGAGTAAACACTTTGTGCCAGCGGAGGACGGACGATGCCCAGTATGCCATGCTGAAAACGAGGATATCAGACACTACTTTTTGGAATGTCCGCGTATCCAACGTTTTTGGTGCTTGGTCGAGGAGTATCTCAAGTCTTCCGCCAGACAAGCCGTTTCCAGGACAGAGTTCAAAATCGACGTGGACAAAGTTATCTTTGGTTTTGGTGAATGGTCAAGCATTCTGCCAAACGCAGAAACATTACATGTGCTAGCTGTGTGGGAGATTTTCCGCGCTCATACTGAAGCAGCCCTGGATAACTCGATACTAGCGCCTCAAGCAATGTTTGCACGCTGGAGGAAGACAGTATTAGAGCATATTATTTACGATTTCTATGCTGCGCATAGCCACTCAAGCAACTCTTTTCAGGAAGGTTGGCGCAATGTCGGCACCTCCTGGTTTCAGTTTGAACCAGGCGGAGCCAGCCAACCGGACAAGTTGACCATTGCCCTATCTTCTTTTCAACACGTTGTTTTACAGTCTCTCCGAGAACACACTTTCAACGCAGGCGGTCCAAACTGCCACCCTTGTGTTTCCTTTTCATAAACTTTTTTGCTTATTGGTATGATTCCAATCGGCAGATAGTTGGGGCTCTAGATGTAGACCCAGCATACCTGATTGATAATAAATCAACTTTTTTGGAAAAAAAATCTCTATAACATTTATCACCCATCTCTGCTCTATTTTTCATGCCGACGATGGCAAAAGCGACACAAACCAAGGGTCGCTGACAATCTCATTAATGTCAGCACGGCTGGTCGGATTAGTATCGAGCATCCTGCGAACAAATCTCCTGACCGACGAGTATTCGCCAGCCATCGTCGTTGTTGTCGGCATCAGCGTTGCTGCTGATGCGACGGCGGCGGGTTGGTGGTGCACTCGCGGTGTGTCGTCCGAGTGACATTTTTTCTGCGTCATGTTAAGAAAGTTGACACCAGGCAGGGACGGCACAAGCGACCAGTTGCCAAGACTTTCATAGTCGCCACGACCCACTACTTCGCTGTTACTGTCTATCGGCGTCTCGGAAAACCACGTGGCCACAAAGAGGTCCGGCGACTTTTCAAACGCCCCATACCGCGTGTCGCGTGTTGTTTGGGCCACGGCCCATGGGAACTGCTGGTGCTGCATGGCAAAGTATATGATCCCGAGGGCCCAGATATCAGCTCTGGGCGCCATGTAGTACCCGTTGTCAAACAGTTCGGGTGCCATGTACGGATCAGACCCACAGATACCGTAGGAGAGTGTCTCCACGTACTGGTGGTCCTCCTGGTTACCGCTGCCTCTCGCCGGCTGTGTCTGCTGGAATGCCGAAACATTGTATGGTGTGGCTCTTGTCCGTGCGTGCTGCCGCCCACCGACGCCATGGCCAGGACTGCTTCGAGACGCCGAGTGCTGCTGGATCCGTCTGCGGAAGAGCGTCGCACAGCCAAAGTCCACGATCTTTAGCACGCCCTGGTCAGTCACGCAAATGTTGTCCAGTTTCAGATCGCGGTGACCAACGCCAATACCGTGCAAGTAATGCACGCCCTGCACCAGCTGCACAAAATACCCGTCCATCGCACGCTTGTCGTTGGGCAGCATGTGTCCGTTTGGCTGGTTCTGGTGCCGGCCTTGGATCAGTGTGAGCAGATCCACCGTGCATGCCTCCATCACCACGTAGCATGTGCGGTCCGTTTCTACTATTACATCGTGGGTGTTGACAATGTTCCTATGTCTCATGTTCACAGCGATCCCAAGCTCCTCGAGCACCCGACGGCCCAACACCCTGCTGTTCCCATTTTCTAGTAACCGGCTTCCGCTTGCGGGCCCCTGTGTGTCTGTTGCTCCTTTCAACTTGCTTTGCAATGTCTTTATTGCGACAACCTACTTTTGGACGTATTCAGAAACCAAAAAAAAAAATTTTTTCTTGCTATATGCGGATTAGCAGGTGATGTACATAAACTAATGCAAAATGTCAAACCTAACCAAATGTGCACGTGTGACAGTCAATAGGGATATACATGAGTATGTTGCTTGGCAATAAGCAAATGGCGAAAAAGAAGAAGAATCAAGAGTTGACGGCGATCCAGAAAACAGACATGTGAGACACAAAATAGGATTAATATATCGATTAATCGCTTTTCCTTCTTTTTGTCATTGCAAGTCCCTATAAGAAACAGACTCGAAGCGATGGTATGTTCCACAACATGTCCAAACCACACATTCACCCACCACTATCATGTCACACACCCACGCCCACGCCCACACACAAGCGCGGAAAAGACAAGAAAACGAAACGACATTTGGACAAAAGAAGGGGGAAGAGACGAATAGAATGATTCTAAATCATGATGGACGTGCATCGTCATTTATCTTCACTTGATCAACAATAGAATAGGCACTACTTACTTTTGAGGTAGCCATTGCACGGTGAAGGTCAACACAACCACCGGTGCCAGCACCCAGTCTACGGATACTTGGGCCAAACGTCTTGAGCGTCCATCCGGCGGGCCTGACAGTCAGCGACAGAGTGCCATCCACCGCGTTGACTCCATATGCATTGCTGCTTCTGCTGCCGCATCGTGCGCCTCTGCGGTAGGGACCGATGGTTGTTGACCTGCCGGTATCCGAAACAGCAGTCGGAACATACTGTGTCAGTGATGGTGACGACGGCGCCGTCCCAGCACAGCATGTGTACGATGCAGTGTTGCCAAGCGTTGCTTTTGAGGAGAACAATGTTGGGGCAAGCACCCATGGCTGGCTGCTCCCGCTTTGCTGTGTCGATGGCTGCTCCGAGGGATTCGATGGAATGTAAAATGCAAGTGCCGGTCTTGCTGTAAAGCTGGGCTTGTCTGCTGTGTCTGTCGCAGAGCCCTTGACCGTTCCAGAGGTAGGTGGTGATGGTAGTACAGGTTCGGTTGGAATATTCAGATGCCGCATCCTAGACGCATTGGCTACGGCTGTCATGACTAGAGATGATATAAAGAGAAAAAAAGGGAAATATGCAAAGTGACAATAGATAGGTAAAGGAAAAAACAATCGATATCGACAAAAGAGACCGGAAAATATGTGCAAAAACAAAAAAGTTGAAGAGCAAATGCGTTTTTTCGGCGAATATAAAGATGGAAAGATGGAGGCTTAATGGAGAAAAACTCTAGTTAATCAGATGTTGCTATGTAAAATTCGACAAAGACCATTGCAGATGCATGGTTTATGACAAACAACTCCTTCTGTTTCGGCTTTCTTGTTTACCAATAGATGATAGACTCGTTAGCTCTATTATATTTGGTAGTCTGGCTAATAGCAAGACTTATAAAAAGGAAAGGGATGTCAAGAATAGAAAAAGGGTGGGTAGAATCAAAATATGTATGAAAAAAGAGATATATGCAGAGATGGATTCAAGTAGAGGATGAACTATAAAAAAAAGTACGGGGTCCGAAAAGGGGTTCTTGGTTTGTTCACAAAGGAGCAGGGAAATGGAGGCTAATTGCGATTCCAGCAGTCCCCACGGCCTGGTATTTATAAAAACCGCATGCAACAACAGCCAGGAAAGGCAATAAAAAGAAAGGCGCAAGATGCCAAATGGCGGAGAACAACAAAGGGCTTCTTGCAGCCGCCCTTTACTCTTCTGCCCAACACAAACAAAAAAATAGAGTATGCGTTTGTCCATCCCCTTCCATCTCAGTCAGCAAACGGAAGTCATACTCGCTGCACATCGGAAAATAAACGCTGCTTTCTTGACTGAAAAAAAGAAAATTATCGATGACGAATGCGCGAAGCCGTCGCAACAGTAGCAACAGTAGCATTCCGTCGAGCAGAAAAAAAGGAAACGCAACAACAACACAAAACCGCCCAACAAAACCTACCAGCAACAGCAAAGAAAGGAAGCCCACAAGAGAAAGGCATTTTTGGGCCCCTACATTTCGCCTTCCGCATTAATCCCATTCTGCTTTCCCTTGCTTTTCTCCTCCTCTTTTGTTCTTTTGCTATCGCAACCAATCGACTGGCCCAGAATGCTCGGCCGTTGCACGTGCATATTTCCGCATTCTGATTGGCGTGATGACCAACGATATGAACTTGTTTCCTTTTACTTCTGAAATCCAGCCATCACTTTTACAATCTCACTTCATCAGCCAAAAAACGCCCTACTTAAAAGGAGAAATTTACGGAGATTTTGAACAAAAAAGTGGCATTAGCAGCAACATAAGGAAATGGATGCATTCCTCAACATTATTTTCTTCTTGCCATGTGTGCTTTGCAAAGAGGAGGGCGCTTTCTTATTGACGATTACTTTTTTTCATTTGCTATTTTTTCCTTAATTGTGCTTGATACAGCAAGCCCCTCCCTTCTTTTTTCCTTGGCTCATCCGCTGGCTGTGGGTTTTTTGACAAGGCTTCGTTGCAGATTAGTCCATGATAGCGCCATAAACTGCAATCCTTCTCACACATGCATCCTCAAGATTCACTCTATTATTCTCTGTCTATTGACGTAGTTTGACAAAGCAAAGCATAGGGCCATGTGTCGGTTGCTCCAATGATGAAGAGATGGCAAAAATAAAAAACACCAGTCTGGTTTAAAGGACAAGTGTCAACAAAAAAGCACTTGTCATACTCTGTAATAATGCCATTGAATGAAGCAATAGGTTCCACATTATGTGAAACAATCCACACACAGTGAGCATTACGTGTATTTTTGCCATTTGGAACGGTTCAAATCATTATACATCGCTTCTCCCCCTCTTTTTTGAACCATTGACTGCACCATTCAGATATTCCATATTGCAAAATGGTAAACCAGAAACGCCGCCCGTTTTTCGTTATTTTTTTCGGTCGGAACAAGGCGGAAGAATCTGAATCCAGAATGAACAAAAAAGAACTGTGAACACCAAAAAGCCTATCAAAGCACATCGCGCCACCCAAAAACGATAAAATAAGCACAACATCTTTCCGGCTGCTAATAACGGCTGAGCCAATGTTTGATATCTGCACACATCTCTACAACTAATCCACCGTTTAAACATGTGGAAAACAAGGCAAAGGATCTAGTAAACAAAGCAATGCAATCTTTTTATTGTTTACATTTTCCTTGTTGATCTCGTTTCTCCACATAATAAGTCCTTATAATTTGACTACACTGTAAAGATCAAACATTCCACAAACAAACAAAGAATGGAGGGTACATAAACTACCCCCATCCCATGTAAACCTTTTTCCTTCTCCACATACTGCTTCGCGTAAATAGTACATGAAAAAGCAAGTAAAGTGTACGTTATTTTAGCGCACATGTTTCTAGATGCGAAAGAAAAATAAAATAAATCACTCACAGTGAGTTGAAGTAAGCATGCCATCTATTAATGCAAGATTCTTTCTTTATTTTTTTGTTCCGAGCTTGTCTAATGAGGTCCTAGGGAGCTTTTATTGCAATTATCACGTATCCTATTTTAAATTTGAATACCATATACACATTCTGACATATGAACAGATTATTTAGCGACCCAATAAAGCCAAACGCCGTCGATCCGGCGTCACTCTTGGGTGCCGAGGAAGAGAATGACGTACCAAAAACAGAGAGATTTAGCACATCCAAGTCTGATTTCTATAGAGGAGGAGGTTTTAGCCGCGATATCAGCAACGCCCTGCTCGTGGCACGCAAGTACCGGAGCTACCTCATTTCGCTTATCGTTGTCTGTCTTGCTATAATTAGCGTGTGGTGGTGGTGTGTATCCAGGTCGCCTGCCCTGATTTCCCGGTCCGCAGCAGTCACAAGCGTGGCAAATGGCGTCACGTTACATCCAGCAACGATATACACAATTAGTGATCTCAACGATAGCAAAAGAAAGCCTTTGTTGGGAGGCGCCAGTAAAGCAAAAAGTGCTGCTGCTGCTGCTACTGAGTGGCTGCACCATATCGATGCCCAACAGCAGCCTCCAAGAGTCGGTAATCAAAACAGCAAGGATCACCACAGCCCAGCCGCTGAGGTCCAGCTAAGACCCTACAAGGACACGGGAATCCGCCTCCCTGTTCTTCCAAGCTACGGGTCGCCCGAGACAGCACGCCTGGGCTTCGACCACATCTACGTCATCCACAATCTGGGCCATCCGGACAGACTGGTGCGCATGGCGAGGGTTCTGCAGCTTTTGCGAATCACAGCCGAGTTCGTCCCCGTCGTAGAGCCACCACAACCACCACCAACAGAGTCGTCGCCATCGCCTGCAGCTTCAAACAACATGTCTTCGCTTCAGAAAAACATTATTGAATGGCACACCCGTCACCGCATCTACCGTGATATGGCAGAGCAAGGGTACCGCTCGGCAATGATACTCGATGACTCTGTTGACATGGAGCTAAACATCAAGACCATAATGCGCGCGATACACAGACACGTGCCCGCGGACTGGGACATGCTCTTCCCTGGCCACTGCGGTGCCTTTGAGGGAATCCAGCCGCGTCCAAACCCGGACTCTCTGCCCTCGCTGCGTCTGGCTAACATGCCCATCTGTCTGCATGCTCACGCTGTCTCGCGCAAGGGGCTGCTGCGTCTACTTCACTATCTGCCCCAGCTACCAGCCTCCAACGAGGCTATTGGCATGGCCATTATGAGGCTCAAGGAGGAAGGCCGTCTGAAAATGTACTCTGTCGACACTCCTGTCTTCACCCCACGCCCCGCAGAGCAAGATACAAGCAGGGGAAAGCCGCGTCTTGCTGGCAACAAAAAGCTTGACATTTCGGCCATTGACCATCTGGCGCTGTGGCAAGGCCAGCATCACTGAACGACCAAAAAGAATAAAGAGATCACAATATTTCCAGCTGTTTTATGAGTTAATATTTAATACAAACCATTAAAAGATAAAACAAAAAAAACGAAACCACCAACTGCACTGCAAATACGCACTGCAAATGCGTTATGTTTTAATTGTCCATGGCTTTAATTTTTTTACTTTGCTCCAGCATAGTCCTGCTCTTACTCCATGGTGTACGACGGCAGCGGCGCGCGTGCGTTGCCGGCAGGCTTGGTGCTGTTGCCCTTTGAGAAACTGCCAGTGCTGCCGCCAGCATGTGCCGAATATCCTAAAGAGCCAGCGGTATTAAACCTGCTGAACATCGGAGGCGGCAGGGGAGGAGATGCCGTAGTATCTGAGTGTAGGGATCCGAAGCGCCGCAGTCCAGGGCGGAAGCCATTTCTGGCCCCGCCGCTCTTTGTTGGAGTAACCTGGTCCTCGTTACTGCTGCTGTTTGCAGGCGGAACCACCACTTTGAGCTCGCTCCACTGGCGTATCTGGTCGTAGACCGATTCTGCCATTGTTGGTGCAACAGTCGACTCCCGTAAATAGGGGCGCAGCATGTCGTGGGATAGTCGGTGGAGCTGGTCGCGGGTCTTCTCTAGCTCCTCCGTGAGGCCACTGACCTGCTCTTCAAACATCTTCACCTGCTGCTTGGAGTCTTCGCACTCAAGCTTCAGCTTCGCAATCTCTGCACGCTGTGACGCACTGCCTCCCATGTCATCGTCACTCTCGAGATCTAGAGAGCTGACAGCAGCAAGCGCCGTTTCGGTATGTGCGCGGATCTCGTCGCGGGCACCGTCGAGCTGGCGATTCAGCGAGTCGCACTCGTCCTTGAGAGCCTCGTTCTCGTCAAGAAGCTGAGCAATCTCGTCTTTGCTGTTCTTTCCGCCCGCTATGATGCTGCTTGAAAGACTGTGCTTCATCTCCAGCTGCAGAGTGCGCCGTTGCTCCTCGTACTCACGCATGCGTTTCTTTGTCTGCTTCAGCTCCTCTTCCAGTTGCACTCGCTTCACCTCTGACAGCTTCAGGTCGCCTTCACACCGGCTCTTCTCCGCCTTGAGCACCCCGATAACGCTCTCGAGTCTGGCTCTTTCCTGAGCATCGGCCACTGATGAGTGCGCGTTTGCAGAGCCACGGTGCTGGTCATCGAGCCCGGCAGAACCATCGGAAAGAGCGCGGAGAGTAAGAGTCTCGCTCGTGGTTGTTGCAGTCCCCGCACGCATCCGATACGAGGCGTCAGTATCGGCAGCAGCTGCGTCATCCGCGTCGAGACCATAGGCTGTATGGTTGGTGTGCGCAGTGCGGACGTCTTCGCTGTGTTTGCCGTTCGAGTTGGCCGGGCTGGTATTCGCGCTCGAATTGTTCGAGTTCAGAGCTGTGCGATAGTACAGGGCTGCGCTGCTCTCTATGCGCGTCATCTGCTCCTGAAGCTCGGCGTTCCGCGAATTAAGCTCGTCCAGCATGCCCTGCTTCTGCCTGGTAACCATAGCCTCGACCTCGAGCGCGCGGTGTGCGTCCTCAAGCTCTCGCTTCAGCTGCTCAACCATTTCTTGCTCGTGCTTTGACATGCCATGGGACTGAGTGCATGGCGGAGGATTGGCAGCCTCCTCCTCAAGGTGCGCACAGTGTGCCTTCAGCCCCTGGACCTCCTCGCGGAGAAGCACTATCTCGCGGTTTGCGCGGCGGTTGGATGCGCAGGTTCGTCCAAAATTGTCAACCAGCGCTTCGTACGGCTCCTTCGTATTCTCGTTCATGGCGCTGGCAAGCATCTTGTAGCGCATGTTGATGTCAAATATCGTTCTCTGCTGCTTCTGGATCAGCTTCTGCTGTGCCACCATGTCGCCAGTATACCGCTTGCCCTCCTTGTCAAAGTCCTCCTCGTCGCTGGAAAAGAACTCCTGGTCCCTGATGTCGCTGTCGCTGAGCATCTCCTCCTTGTGGTACCAGTTGCTGCGGATGGGCGCCTTTGCAGCGCTCTTCGACTGTGTCGAGCGGTGCTGTGCCTTCCGTGCCGAGGCGCTGACAAAGCTTGAGCCAGCGTCGGCAGAGATGTTTGTGGCAGACTGGCGTCCGCCTCTGTGGGGGTTGTGCGAGCTCCCAACCACCGAGGCGCCATACGATCCTTGTGCCGAGCTTGCATAAGATGCGCGATGAATATGGCGGGTGGCTGCTTCTGTGGCAAGCCCATTGCCCCGGACCTGCCTTTGTGGCTGCTCATGGAACGACTGTCTTGCCGACGCAGAAACATTCGAAACGGCAAACGATCCAGCGCGCATCCGGCCAGCGCCAGGTGCTGGCATGCCCCATGCAAACGAGTCGCTCAAGGCATCGGAAGCAGCGGTGCCAGCGCCCGCGCCGTACCATGTCTGCGTCGCCTGTGGACGGTGTGGCATGCCGTCGGCTGTGTGCTGCACAAAGTGCCCTCCCATCGTGCTGGCGCGTCTGCCGCTGGTCAGAGCGTTCTGCGTGTCCTCTATTCTCCGTGCGCGTGTTGTGGGCGAGACGAGGCTGTTGACCCGCGAATGGTGGCGGGAGCCTGCGGAACCGCGGTGAGACAGTGTTGGTGAGTTTGGTGCAGCCAGGGCGTTATCTTGCGTGGAAGGCATGGTGCGGTATCCAGCGCCAGCGCTGTAAAGCGGATTTCGACCCATTACGTGCATGGCGGCCAGCATGGAGTCGCGACCAGGCGTGTGTGCATAGATGCTGGGATCCTCAATAGTTGGGCGGCTAGACAGCGTGTCAAATCCAAACGGAGAGGCAGGATGGTTGCTGGGCGAGCCAAGCTCGGCGTGCGAGAAGCGGCGCGAATAGGGAGTTTCTGTTGCGGTCTCGTTTCTGGCGCGCACACGTGGGGCGGTGCTGGAGCGAGTGTTTTCGTATTCCATGGGTGCAAACGGCGCCCCACCGCTGATATGTAGCGCGTTGGTCGAGTTCGTGTTGGCGGAGAGCACAGTAGAGATCGATGGCCGGTGCGCAGTAGACGGCGTGTGGTACGAGTCATGACCTACTGCTCCTTCTGTGGTCTGCGAGCGCTGGATTCTGGCGTTTCTGTCGCCACGACTTGGCGGCGGCGACCGATACATGTCTGGTGCCTGGCGTGTGCTGCTGCCCGAACTTCCGGCAATGGTTCCCCAGGCTGTGACGGGGTTAAGCTCGGCATGGCCGCTGCTGGGAACCAGCGGTCCTCTAGCGTGCATGCTAGGATGCAACGGCGCGTGGTGCGACTCAAAGGAGCCACGCGCCCCGTAGGCTCCGATGGAGTTGCGTGAGTCCACCGCTAGACCATTTCCCATGGAAGCGCCGCTGTGATTCGACTCGTCACCACTGTTCCTGTGCTTGCCGCGGAAGATGTTCATTGCTATGTGTGCTGAGTAATTTACAACGTTGAGGTTTGTGTGAGAATGAAGCTAATAATAATAATAATAAAGCGAATAGTGCGAATAATGCTAAGAATAATAAGAATAATAATAATGAGGTGTCGAATTTTTAAATGTTTCAAAGGAACAAGAAAGGGAGTGGTGATAAAAAGCGGGGAGATGTTTTTCCCAAAAAAAAGATAAATAAAACAGATGGCTTGTATTGACCAGAGAACAACTTTAGGGGAGTTTGTTACTAAGGGAAGTAAGAACCTGTCCAAAAGAGCCTTTAGCCGCTTTCAAAGGAGAAGGGATCGCAGACGGTTTATATAGGAAAAGTACAGAAACCCCACCACCATATAATAGAGGATGAAAAGTTGGAGAGAGAAAAGTAAACAAAAAACAAAAAAGCCAACCTGTTTCACAAAAAAATTGGTAATGAAGCGCGGCAAAAGACCGTGATTTCCCAGCAAAAAGGCAGTAAAACATGAGCTTCAAGCCAATTTTATTTGGCTCCATTAATGAATGAATGGGGACGTGCATGCTTTTTTGTATTCTTTTTTCTGGCCCATTTTATTTATTTCCTCACTGTTGAGTGAATGGGCCATGCGTTTTGCTTTTCTGCAGCATCCCATGTGCTTGCTGCCGGTCCTTTTTTTCTTCTTTTTACTGCATTACACGCCTTACTGCAAGACGGGCAGGTGGCCTGGCAAAAGTGGTCCTACTTACATTAAGCTCTCAGTCGGATCCATGGATCTTGTCTTCCCCTTTTTTCTTTTGCGAGCCCTAGCAGGTATTTGAACAGGTGTGTGTGGCGGCGGCAATTGCACCATACAATTGGCAATGGTAGTTAAGATGCAGATGCATATCAATCGATCTTTGTTTGTGTTACCTTTGCTGTACAAGCGTCACAACAATGCTTTTTCTACAAACGACTTTGCCACTGCCACTTTAGCCAATGAGTTTATTGGTGATGTGGATCTTTTGCCTATTGGCTGCGCGGTTTCAAATACCTGAACAACAGCTGAGCCTTTTTGTTGTCGTTGTTGTTCCATGGGTATATAAAAATGAGCTTCCAGCGCCTGTTGTTGTTTATATCGATTGTTCTACCCGGTCATATGCTGGATGAACAATTAAAGCTCATGCTTATTTTAAAGATATAGTATCCACCAATGTCTTTATTTTTCCCTTTCATCCATGTTCCAAACATCAAGTCAAAGAAAAAAGAGCTGGCTGCATCTCGTTTTCCTCTTTGCAAATTATGTTTGCAAAAGGGGGGCAATTTAAAAATTACTACCGATCATCATATATGCATTAATGTTAACTCTTTTCCTTGGTACGTTATAAGCGCCTTCAAATGTCTTTTTTTACAAAGAAGGATCTTTCACAGTAGCCAAACAAGCAAACAAGCAGATCACTAGTGCTACATATGTTTGTGATCCAGCATAGGATACACAGAACCATTTCAATGCCAGTTGTATACTACAATTACACCCCTGTGTCATTGGCCTTATGATAAGAATTTTGCCAAGACAAGAACTGCTCTCCATGCTAGACACATTGTACATTATAAGCGGTGCTGTTGCTTTCTTGCATTACCCCCTTGCTCTTGCGGAATAGAGAACATGTGAAAGGAGAACAAACAATTAACCATGTATCCCCGGGATGTTGTAATAATGCTTTAAAGCGGGAGCTCACTTGTAAAGATTTGGAGCCATTTGGAATACGCCCTTGATAGGGATGAGCAACCATGACTCAGTGAAAGACATCATCAAGAAAAAGGATGAACTATAAAGTATTTTTTAGGAAATAAATGTTAGTTTCTAGAAGATAAAAACCCGTCATCCAGTCATGTTACAGTTTTTTTTCTTGTTTTTTCTTTGCTATTTCCATTGGCAAAAAAGAAAGATAGGAAAACGAATGAGAATGGCCATTTCATTTTTATGTGTATAAATATAAAAGACCCAGTAACAATGGTCATTTCGTTCTACTGTGGAATTCCTCACTGAATATTCTATACATTAAAGTGAATGATATTTCGTAACAGTGCGCTTATTTTCCGCTCTACATTGGTCAATGCTATCATTTCAAGAAGCAGAGGTTTTTTTTAAAAGAAGAGTACCACTATGTTTGCTCTTGTTTCTCTCGGCCAAAACGAAATAATAGATGGTGATAGGTAAAAGAAGAAAATAACAGCAATGCCGATGACGCAACCTTTTCTATTCTTACGTTTGTTGAGGTCGCCTGTTTTTGTGGTTTCCATTTATGACCTTGTAGATTGGCATCTACCTACACGGTGCCAACCAATGGGGGAGTATCTAGATACCTGTAGATGTGAACTGGTCAGCAAAATCATTCATCCACAGGGAACACATGTTCCGTGTGGTGCTATGCATTGGCTGCGGGGGAGCAAATACAAGGAAAAAAGAAGGTTTCTACATTACCATTCATCTTTCTTTATTTTCTATTATAGTAAGAAAATGAGAGGCATTTGTAGAACAGAAAAATAATTGCGGCAATTATAATTGACGCAGAGAAATAAGAATAAAGATAGAATAAGCTTTGGTTATCTGGAGAAACACAACACGGAAAAAGCATAGCTAGATAAACGGCATATACCGGAAACAGCATTGGTTCTAGAAAACGTATAAATAGGACAGGAACAGCCATTTTGACTTTTAAACTCTCAAGTTTATATGTTTTTCTGTTCTATATATAAAGTATTTTATATTCTAGTTATAAAGATACAATTTAACATTATTATTCTACTTTACACCAGCTAATACTAGCAACTACTGTTATAATAGTCGGTTAACATAACTACAATTCTAATTGATTCAATTTTTTGTATTTTTCTCAAGACCTTGTTCAAACACAATGTGGTTCAAGCCCAGAAAGAGAACAAAGGAAACAACAGCCCATGCAACAAAGCTATACCACTGCATGGATATTGTCCAGACGCAGAATGATCTGGATGTCGATGCTAGCACTGGGCTGTCCACAAGCGAGGCTGAGCGCCGGCTGACGGTGTATGGGCCAAACCAGATGCGTGGCGGAGGAGGGCCAAATGCATTCAAGATACTGTTCAGGCAGGTGGCAAACCTGATGACGGTGATACTTGTGGCGGCAGTGATAGTTGCGTTTGTAACCAAGGACTGGATTGAAGCAGGTAAGTCAGCAGACAATTTAAATCTAGATGCTGAGGTGGAGGTGGACGTAGTGATCTGAACAGGTGTTACTAAAACAGCAAAGGAACAAATGATATGGTGTGACATTTAACGATAACATCAACACGTGAAATAAAAACAAAGTAGGAGTGGTTATCGGAGTCATTATACTCAACACGACAATTGGATTCATGCAAGAGTTCAAGGCAGAAAAAACAATGGATGCGTTGCGCAAAATGTCGTCGCCCACATCGCGTGTTCTGCGGAACGGCCACCAGGTTGTGGTGGCCACAATGGACCTAGTGCCCGGCGACGTTCTGTATCTAGAGTCCGGAGACGTTGTTGGAGCAGACTGCCGGGTATTCGATGTGTTCAACTACGAGACAGACGAGGCGCTGCTTACAGGCGAGACATTACCAGTCGCCAAGGAAGAGGATGTTCTAGACGACCCAGAGATGGCGCTGGGCGACCGGATCAACCTGTCGTTTGCCAGCACAATGGTGACCAAGGGCCGGTCAAAGGCAATTGTGTATGCCACAGGCATGACGACGGAGGTGGGAAAGATTGCAAAGAAGCTGATGGAAAGCAACAAGAACAAGAAAACGCCGCTGCAGAGGAGCATGGACCGGATGGCGTGGGTTCTGCTGATCATAGCAATTGCCTCGGTTCTTATCGTGTTTGGAGCAAACAAGTTCAATATCAAGACCGAGGTGCTCATGTACGCAATCGGTCTAGCCATAGCCACGATCCCCGAGGGCCTGGTTGCAGTGGTGACGCTGACAATGTCGCTGGGCGTGAGTGCGCTGGCCAAGAAGCGCGCGCTTGTCAGACAGCTTGTTGCACTGGAGAGCCTGGGATCAGTGACAAACATTTGCTCGGATAAGACGGGCACGCTGACTCAGTCAAAGATGGTGCTTGTGCGCGCGTGGCTTCCGGAAGAAGGGTTCTTCCGTGTATCTGGACTGGGATTCGAGCCCTCTGGCGATATCACCAAGAAGCAGAGGGTAGAAATGGATCCGACATCGGGTGAGCTCCATGTAAACTTTAGCCAGGACGACACAAGCCCCAGAGACGTAGATGACGAGAAAAAGAGCCTGATGTCGGACAAAAGCAAAAACAGCTATGTGGAGGAGACGGTTGTGGTGCGCAACGACAACATGTCGGCGTGCTTCCGGCGGCTGACCGAAGCAGCGGCGCTGTGCAACATGGCAGAGCTCAAGCAGGACGAGCAGTCGGGCGAGTGGTTTGGCATTGGCGACCCGACGGAGATTGCACTGCAGGTGTTTGCCACAAAGCTCTCGATGGGCAAGCCGGCGCTGACAACAGAAAGCAGCGAAGGCAAGGAAGGCGGGCAGTGGCGGCTGGTGTGCGAGTATCCGTTTGACTCTGGCATCAAGCGCATGAGCGTGGTGGTCAGCAACGACGCAGGCGAGAGGATTCTGTTCCTCAAGGGTGCGACAGAGCGTGTAGTGTCGTGCTGCAATGGGCGGCAGCAGGGAGAAACAGTAGAGGAGATGGAATCAGAGGAGCTGCAGAAGTATCTGGATCCTCGCATCGAGGAGATGGGGCGCGACGGACTGCGCGTGCTCTCGATTGCGTACCGGCGGCTGGGAGCCAGCGAGGAAGCGATCGATCTGCACAAGGTAGACCGTGAGCAGATGGAGACGCAGATGGTTTTCCTCGGACTGGTTGGAATATACGATCCGCCACGACCAGAGTCGCTGCCCAGCGTAATGGAGTGCTACCGCGCGGGGATCCAGGTGACAATGCTGACGGGCGACCATCCAGAGACGGCAGCGGCCATTGCGCGGCAGGTGGGAATCCTGCAGGAGCCCGACGCCGATGCCAATGAAGATACTGACACACACGCAGTCAGTATGGGGCCGGCGGTGATGACTGCGCGCGAGTTCGACGCGCTGACGGAGGAGGAGATAGACGCTCTGGGCGAGCTGCCGCGCGTTATAGCTCGATGCAGCCCCGACACAAAGGTCAAGATGATCGAGGCGCTGCATCGGCGGCGCGGCATTGTAGCAATGACGGGCGATGGCGTTAATGACTCGCCGTCGCTCAAGTTCGCGGACGTTGGGATTGCGATGGGCCAGTCGGGATCTGACGTGGCCAAGCAGGCGTCGGAGATTATCCTGACAGACGACAACTTTGCGACGATTGTGCGTGCCATCCGCGAGGGCCGGCGTGTCTTCAGCAACATCCAGCGCTTCTGCTCGCTGCTGATTGCTGGCAACGTGGGCGAGCTGGTGTGTCTGCTGGTTGGGCTGGCGTTCCGCGACCGACTGGGCGAGACGGTGTTTCCGCTGTCGCCGGTGGCGATTCTGGTCAACAATCTTCTGACAGGCACGCCGCCGGCCATGGCGCTGGGCGCCGAGAAGGCGTGGCCTACAATCATGGATGAGCCGCCGCGCGACCCGACGTCGGGGCTTTTCACGTGGGAGGTGCTGTGCGACATTGCGTTCCACGGGATGGCCATTGCGCTGCTGTCGATTGCCGACTTCTGGGTCATCATCAGCGGCTTCGGCAACGGCGACATGGGCGAGCACTGCAACAGCGAGTACTCGTCAGCCTGCGACCTTGTGTTCCGCGCACGCGGCGCCGTCTTCGCTACTCTGACTATCGCCATTCTGCTGCACGCATACAACTGCCGCCGCATCCGCGGACCCATGTGGTCGTTCCGCATGCTGCGGCGTGTGCACGAGAATCGCATTCTGTTCTTCGGCTTCCTCAGCGGCATCGTGCTCTGTCTGCTGTGCATCTACGTGCCCGGCCTCAACACAAAGGTCCTCAAGATGAAGGGCTTTGGCTGGGAGTGGGGTGTTGTGCTGGTGACGCTGCTTGTCTTCCTGATTCTGTCCGAGGTCTACAAGTTTGCCAAGCGCAAGCTGCTGAAGCCGCTCTCCATCGCCACTGACGAGCAGGAGCGGCTACAGCGCATCTGGACCGAGACCACCACGCTCAACAGCCTCGGTGGCGACGCCAAGAGCCCCAAGGAGCTCAAGAGATAGAGATAGAGATAAAGACAGACGTATTCGCCAAACAGACATAGGCTTTTCCCTTTTCACCTTTTCTTTATTGCTTTAACAAAACACTCGTCAAATAATTACACCGCTTTTTCGCTACCCGCCAGGAGAGAGGATCTCCTGGACGCTTGGGCAATGGGGAGCCCGCCTCACTTGTCACGCTCATCGTCAGACACATCGTACTCGTCCTTGACCACCATCACCGGACACCGGAGCCGCTGCAGCAGATAGTCGCTGACGTGGCCGGCAACCATCGATTTGAAGGCCGACTCGGCGGTTCGCCCAACAACCACCAGATCCACCGTCGTATGCAGTCCGTCCTCGATGAAGCCAACCACAATGGACCCAACGCTTCCTTCGTCCTTGACTGAGATCCACTCGTACTCCACCAGACTCTCGAACCGCGACAGAAACTGCTTGCATTTTGTCATTGCGCCCTCGGCGTCCTCTCGGATGTCTGCGTTGAGCTGCTCCGTCTGTCGGTTGATGAGCCCAAGCCCCGTGCGCCGGTACAGCGCTACCACGTAGAGGAATATCAGCCGGTACTTCACCTTTAGCTTCACGCACAGCGAACACGCGTACTCTGCTGCCGCAAACCCCTCGCGCGTCCCGTCTACCCTGACCACCACCGTGTATGGCCGTCCGGTGTTGTGCATTTCCATTCTTCTATCTTCCCAGTCAGCGTTAACTGTCTCCTTTGCTGCGCCAGATCCGGTTTTGTGTCTGTTGTTTGAGGGGGGACCGCTGTGTTGGGGCTATTATCTCTTAGTATCAAAAGTCTTGCATATAAAATATAATATGGAAAAAAAGGACTGCGGTTTTACTTGGAAATTCCAAATGCTGCTTCAATTTAACATTATAGAATGAAAGACGAAAGACGGAATGAAAGGCGTAAGGAAACAATAACATTGTGTGTGGAAGCCGTGCATCCTTTTTTCTGCGCGCTGAGAATAGTGGTGGTGGGATATGCAACCAACTGCCCTTGTTGTCTGGTTTATGGCCTGGGGTCGTCTGACCCGCATTTTGTTATTTTTCTACTTGCCATTCTAGGCCCACCCTTTTCATCTTCAAATGCATGGAATAAGGAGAATAGGGGGGAAAACTCTCCTGCTTCTCACTTGTACTCACCAAGGCTGTTCAAACGGGAAAGCCCTTCTTTCCCTTGCATGGCAAGTGTGGATTGTTTATCCAAGCCCTATTGAGCCTCCCTCCCACCTTCTTCCTTCTTACTTCTGCATGTCTGCGGCAGTTGACATGGAATAGAAACAAAAAGACACCATTCATCTATTTCATTTCATTTTGAAATAAAAACTTTATCCCTCTTTTAGAACTACAACATCTGAACAAAAAACAACAACAAAAGTGAGAATGAATTGCCCAGGAAAAAAATCAACAACCTCGCACATGCCTATTGTAAAAGCTTGTGCTCATTCTGAATCATCACACCATAAGTGGGAGTATTCCTTTCCTCCTCTTCGTAACACTGGGATCCGTTTTCTTCTCTCTTTCCCCCACCCAAAACCCTAATCGCACTTTTTCTATTCTGCAATTCCACAGTCATATATGTGAATAGAAGAAAGCCAGCCAGCCCCCATCTCCTTTTCTTTTCCTCCCCCAATTTGTATTGAACACCCCAACTATAAAAAGGCTTCCTTCCTTTCTTATACGCACATCCTTCTTTTTTTCTTACTTCTCTTCATATCTTTCATCTACTCTTTTAAAAAAGGCTTGCATCAAAGTGTATGAGGCCTTGTTTGTTTTTCTCTTTACCACTTCTGCATTCCTTTCGGCTTCACAAGCGTCTTTGTTTTGTATCTTCGCTTTTTGCATTTCCATCGTCTCTTGTCTCTGCATCAAACCACAGCTGCCATTCTGGCGTCTCTGTCATCCCTGCTTTGCTCGGTACCATGCCCAACACCTCGTGCGGATCTGCTCAGATCGCAACCAATGCCACAGATGGTCTTGGCCTCCTTGCCACATCTGTTTCTCCGCAGCACACTGCCTCGGCGGTTACGCCAGTCCCTATACTGAAGAGTGGACTGCCACAGCAGCAGCAGGATCAAAAGAAGAAACAGCATCGGTCCTTTTCTCCTCCTCGCTCCACGAGACCCAGCAATGCATTCCGCCAGGAGGACTCTACGGCCGACACATCGTTTCCGACTTATCCCAGCACTGTGGACTGGGACCTGCCAATCCAGGAGACCGACTTTCTCTACCGGAGACAGATAGCCGGTCTTCGGCCGCGTAAAGCAGGGGTAACCAAGGTGTCGATATTTGACTTTGACAACACGCTGTTCAAATCACCACTGCCCAACCCGCGCATCTGGGACAGAACGCTGATTGGCATGCTCAAGAGCACTGATCTCGGGTGGTTCCACGACTCCCGAACCCTCGACAAACCGTATCTCAGGTACACGCGCAACCACTGGATTGGGGAAACCGTCAAGCAGGTTCGCAATGAGGCCATGAATTCAGACACCACGCTTGTTGTGCTGCTGACCGGAAGATCCCACTCCTCGTACAGACCCCTGATACTAGATCTGGTGTCCCGCAATCCTGATCTGCACTTCGATCTGGTAGTTCTGAAGGAAACGCCAACCAGACAGTCGCCTCTGATGTCTCCAGTCGGATCTCCCGACCCCACCTCATCCGCCGCACGCGCAGCAACCCCGCTGACCTTTGACTACAAAATGCGCGTTGTCGAGGATATCGTCACCGCATTCCCCGCCATCAGCCAGATCAAGATGTGGGACGACCGTATTAATCACTGCCACAGAATGCAGCTGTACCTGGATGCGCTAAAGTTCCGCACGGGGAGCAGATTTTCAGATGCAGCTGTTCTCTACGTGCCGCCACAGACGATTTACATGGATCCTGCCAAGGAGTGGCGTCTTGTTCGCAGCATGATTGACGCCCACAATGACCACGTACACGAGCGCGCGCTTACCTGCGGAATCGGACCCGACCATAAGGACTATTCTGTGGGAACGCTGCAGACGCAGAGCAGGCTGGCCTACGTTGGCGTGACTTTGTCGCCCAAAAGCTCGGCTTCCTTGCAAGCGGAAGTGCGAAGTCCCCGCGGTTGGGCGTTGGACGCCACCCATATGGTGCTTGTGGACGAGGGCGATGCCAGCGAGACTGTTCTCCAAACGCAGCTTGGTGCAAAGGACGGGGACGTGGTTACTGTTGTTGTCGACTGTATCGGCACTATCCCGGGCGCCACCATTGCTGTGCGGGTGGCAGAGGTCAGGGATGCACAGGGAAATGCATTGAGGCCAAAACCAGACACCGATGACAACGACGACGATAGTTCTACGCCGTATATAACAGTGGCGTACAACGGGGTTGAGGGTTACCGGCTATCGAGGGGCGACAATATTCGGAGATGGCGACCGCTTGCATCGGGCAGACTTGTTCTGGAGGGCGTCATTGGGAAGCACTCCCTGACAGCAGCTTCCCTGGTTATGCCGAAACCTGTGATCAACGAGGTCAGCGTCGGTCGCCTTGTTTGCCACTACTGGCCCGAACTCCGCGGCAAGGAAATCGGCACTAAAATCAGCGAAATCAACCGCCGGCTGGACGAGCGCGGAATCGAGAACCTCCAAGTTAACAAGGATGCGATTGAGGATATTGTAAAATCCCACGCTTTTAAAACACAAGAACAAGAGTTACCACCATGAAACAAAAAACTGCATAATGTTTTATTTTTCCAAGTGAGCCCTTGCCAAAATGAAGAGTTAGTTTTTTTTGCCAAGAAAGAAATAAACAAATAAATAAAAAATTTTATTATACTTTGCTTTTGCCTTTTCTTTCTTTTTGCTGCGGGACTATAGAACCTACCTCATCCACCAATAAGACAAGAATGTCCAAGCTTGCCAAGAGCACGGAGAGATTGCTATTTCTACTATTATCGAACTACTTGTTTTCTTCTTCTTCAATGATAGTAGAGGCAAATGCAAGCCGAATTCCCCCCTGGACAGTCAGGCAAGCATGACAAAACACTAGCGCATTATTTTATTGAATACTCTTGAAAAATAGCAAATAAAAAATACCCATCTACATGTTTACAGATTGTTGAAAGAGAGAAATGGTAAAAATTGTGAACGTGATAGAAATATTGTGCAAAATACATGTGCTGTACAGAATGACAAGCCAATATACATTGAGGCCAAGTATCTAGCCGGGGCAGGTTTTTTCTTTTTCCTCCTTTGCTCTCTTTATAAAAAATTTGTTCTTTCTGGTTAAATTGCCATATATGAGCACAGGATATATAAAACCAGACAAAGCTATAGCTTTCTAGCGTGAGTAGGATATATATAGATACAAGGATGGTTCGCAAAGAAAATAAAGAAAAGGAAAAATATCATGAGAACAATGAATACAGCTCCCTTCCTTTTCCTCTTCTGCTCAATAACGCATCTTTGTAGCTGAAACAACAAAAGAAAAAGAAAAAAGAAAAAGCGAATCTATTTCTTTTCTATGTAAAAGCGGTCTTTCAAATAGAAAGGAAAAAAATTCTTTCTTTTTGGGGGGGGTTTCTTTATCCCCTCAAATTATATCTTCCATACTGGTATTTATATTTTCTTAGTATCCTTTGTGGAAAGAGAGAAGGGCGAAATCTCTTGGAAAAGGATAGAAAATAAAGAATGGGGTTTTCATGCTGTGGTTTTATTGCTAACAAAAGCACGATGCTACTTTGAAAGAAGGATTATTCTGCACTCCATTTTGGTTCTGGTAAGCAGTTAGAGAGGGAACAAGATTTGTTGGATACATTATGCATTGTAGAAACGGAAATGAGAAAATAGAGTCGCTTTGCATTCTAGCCACATATCTGGAGCACATATTTTTACGATAGTTAATATTTTTTTGGTTTCTTTCTTCGTCCCTTTCTTTTTCCCTTGCACACACGCCATCTATCTATTTTTCGTCTTCTTCTTCTTTTCCAGATTCTCTATTTTATTTGCTCTTCTTTGTATATTGTGGCTGCTCGCCCCAAAAAATTATTACAGGAAAGATTTTGAATACATATATAAACCCGTTTGGCAGCCGGGGAAGGTCTCTACGAAAAAGAAATTTCATCCTTGCATCTATTCATCTTGCATTCATAAACTTGTCCTCACTTTTTTATTATTTCTTTTTGTTCAACATAGTTTAACATTGAAAAAGTAGTTGCAGTCCATCGCAAGGACCAGTTTTGTGTATATATTAGTTCATTACTTTTTTTGGCTGCATTCATCCATTCATTCATCCACTCACTCTACTCATTCACTTTATTGCATTTTCCATCTTGTGTATCTTACATTTTGCCAGCGTCATTCTTGTACTCTTATAATTTTTCTCGTTCACAATCTACTCTCATTTTTTTTGTTGAGAAAACAACTCTGTAACCTCCCCCGACTCGTCTAACTGCGGCTTTTTGTTGTTGCTCTCGGTTCCCACTCCACTCCACTCCATTAAATTCAATCTCACTCAAGTCGACAAGAAAAAGGGGAAAAAAGAGAGAGACTTTCTTCTTTTTTCTGCTCAAACCCCTAGCTGCATTATATAACCTAACCAAGCACAACACAAGTGAATAGGGAGAAACAACGACAACAATGCATTCACTATCTAGAAACCCCTGCGTTAACATGGAGTTTGGAGTGCGGTGCGCATGTGACCATGCTTCGTGGTCTGTGCACTGGTGCAGCTCATGCCAGAAAAACATATACCAATGTCTGCGTTGCAGCAGTCTGTTTGACAAGTGCGGTTGCAAGTAGAAAAGCCATCATTTGTTGGTTCACTACTACAGGTAATAAAGGCTAGGAGTGGGGGAAAAATGGGAGAGAGGCGGTGTTTTTTCTCTCATTTTTTCCTTTCTCTTTTTCTAATTCTCAATTCGCATTATATCAGTTGGGATTTTATCTTTTTTCTTTCTGTCCATTGTATTTAGTTTCTCAATCTTGCATGTTTCGACTACTAGTCGTTTTTTACTTCATTTTTTCCTTAGAACCCATTTTCATTCTTGTTTTCATTAGCTGCATTTCAAATAGTTTTTGTATGATTAAAAAGATATCTGCATCATAAAAAATATCTGTATCGAAAACGATATCCGCAGCATGAAAATATCTGTGTTGTTAAGAATATCTGTTTTGCAAAAGGTATTTGCAACACAAAAATATCTGTATCGCAAAAGATATCTGCATCGTAAAAGGCAGTTGCTTTTCGGATGTTGTGGTACAATGTTTATCTAGACATGGAAGCCTCCGGTAGAACGCACCATCCAAGACACATCTGCAAGACTTGTAGCCACATATGGTTGTTAATAATGTTCGTTACTGTATTTAATAAAGAAAAAGGTCAATTCGCAGAAAGGGAATGAAAGGCCTTACTTTAATCTAATCCAAACACCCTCCTCGAAAAATAAGGCTGCTAGAGGGTTCACTAACATAAATAAAGAGGTGAGGGGCGAGGAGCGTAACGAAAAGAAGAATAAGAAGAATAAATCTTATTTAGACGTAGCTGTCCATGGTGGTCTTGGCGGCGTTCATAAGACCAGTCCTGATCTTGGCGCGAGCATCGGGGGTCATGGCCTGCTGGACGGCATTGAAGGCCTGGTCGGCAACCTTGTGGGAGGCAGCCATGAACTCGTCAATGGCGGGACGCATGTTGCGGACAACCTGGCTGGCAACCTGGACGATGGGTGCGCCGGCGTCATGGAAGGAGCGGTCGATGTTCTTCACCTGCTCGGTCGAGAGTCCGAACAGACGCTCCGAGATGTTGGAGTTGGTGAGGATATCCAGGGTGGCGGTGGCCTGGCCAACGGCTGCTGCAATGGCGATGGTCTTGAACTGCATTCTTGTTGTTAAGTGAGTAAGCGGGATAACGTGTACTAGCTACTTTGTTGAAACTGGAGATTTGTGTATTTTTCAAATGATATCGAGATTCGGTGCTTACATGTTTGTTGCAAAGATCCTCCCACACCATACGTATTTATACGAGTGTCGCTTGCTCCTGCTCAACACTAGAGTTGAAACTAGAGTTACTTTCTTTTACTCTACTTTATCATTGCATATATTCAGCAGATAAATTTTCAGCATTTACGCTATGCAACGGGTTCAAGGGGGGACTATTCAAACAAGCCACCCTTTTTTCCTTTCTGTTAGATAAACCACTAATGCACGTTAAGGACACGCGCAAAACAGCCATCTATCTTTGATGCTGTATATCGTCCGTATATTAGATAATCTATTGAATACATAGTCTTTTTGCTTTTATTTGTATTGGTATTGCTTATATACTGGAGTGCGATTGCAAATGAGATTCAAGTATTAAAGACAAATGCATGGATTACATTAGGCGCTATTAATTAGTTAGTGAGCTGGGTAATTTTTGTGCGCCAAAAAACATAGCACAAAAACAAAACAATCGGAGAAAGAAAACGAGCCGTACATAATCCAAACGCTAAATTACCATGCACGCCGCACCTCATTTTCTTTTTTGAGCCGAAAATGCTAAAGAGGCAAGCCATGCACAAACCATTATGCCACAGCATCCAGCAATAGTAGCGTAGCAACCACCTTTGCACTGACTGTATTACTTTTTTGGAGTAATTACAGAATTGAAAGGAACAATGACACAAGAATGCATCATGGATATAGACATGCATAATGTGCATGTCTATATGTATAAGAGATGGATTATCGGATAGATAGCAGATCAACGCCAGCGCTGTTCAACACACGGCGTAATCAACGGTGGCAGTTTTAAAGTAAATGCCGCAGATCAGAAGAAAGAAAGCCTGGGTGGCGACAACCGAGACTGCAGCATACGCGAGCGAGCGGCGCCTGCCAAGCGCAGAGACCTCAGCGGAGAAGGTAGACACGGTAGTAAGACAGCCGCAGAAGCCATCGGCCACAGCAGCCAGCACGTAGCAAGAAGCAGCAGACGGCACCACAACAACGCCAGTCTGCAGGATATGGATGACGGCAAGCACAATGGAGCCAAGGACGTTGGCAGCAAATGTGCCGAGCGGCATTCCAACAAGCGCAGTGGGCACACGGCGCTTGAGCCATGAGTGCGGCAGATTGAACGAGGCCAGACGCCAGCGCACCAGCGTGCCCACGGGGCCCAGGAGCAACGCGATGCTCACGCTGCGCGTGCTGGGCGCCAGCGCCACCACGATGGATGTGGCCACAACGGATGCGGCACCCACGGCTATCAGCGCCAGATCGGTGGTCCGCCACCTGTCCCAGCCAAACCACGCGCCGTGATCGCCGGCGTAGTAGCTGCCGCCCAGCAGCTTCGTGTTGATTCTGTCCAGCGGCGCAGGCTCGCCCGGCTTGGTGGTGCACAGGTAGTAGTTGAACAAGAGCCGTATCTCCTCGCCGACCATCTGGCCCAGCCGTAGCGCGCCCATCGCACACGCCATCGTCGATACCAGCACACTCATTCCGCCCAAAAGGTTCTTGAAGCGCGTGTGCGCTCCACGGTCGGTGTTGAAGAACTGCTGGTACACTAGCAGCTGCCACGACGAAAACGTTGTAATTGATCCGCACAGCCCCGTGGTAACACCCGTGTTGAGTGCCGGCGAGAACCGCAGAAGAACGCCCTTGGTACGCATACATATGCCCATCACGAAGCACCCGACCATCTGCGCCCACACCAGCGCGTACATCGGCTGCCTGTCGTATGTGAATAGGCGGGTTAGGTGCACGCGGATCAGAACCCCCGCCATCGAGAACAGTACCAGCGACAGAACCACCGGCTCCATGTACAGGTACCGGGGCGCCCTTCCGCGGAACCGCTCTGCCTCCGTGTACACCTCCTGCACAGTCCTCGGCGGCTCCTCCACCGGCACGCCAGTCGCCACCGCCTCATCCCGGGGTTCCGACAGCAGCTCCTCCAGCTCCTTCACCTGGACTGTTCTCGGCTCTCTGCTCAGCTCCTGCATGGTTGGTCGATCGAGCCGTACTCCAGTAGTGGCTGTGGATTGAGCATAATTTAGCGAGAGGGAGTTAGTACAAAAATACAGGAATGAAATTAACGAAAATAAAGAGCACTAAAGGTAGCAACGAGTTTTTTCACCTTTTTTACTCCTTTCAGTCACGCTTTTCCCTCCCCCTTCTTTTCTTTTCTTGAAACATCTACACCACCCCCACAAATCTCACTTGCACGCACATACATTCCTTCGGAAGAATGGACGAAATGGATCCCTTCGAGGCCCGGTTGCTCTTTGGCAACATGCTGGACAACCTAACGGGCGCGCAGCCCACGATCGACAGGGTAGCAGGGTTTGCGGTGAAGAATAGCAGTGTGGCCGACAACCTTCTGGACTGCATGACAGAGAAGCTGGAGAAGCTGGCAGTGCCGCCACGACTCAACGTACTGCTTGTAATCGATGCGATCCTCCTGACCGTCAGTCGGCGCACCCGGGGCATGACTGCCGCTGAAGAGGAGGAGGAAGAGGCCGAGGCGGTGGATGCGCGGCGAGGCTGGGTCGAGCTGATCAAGAAGGACGTGGTACGACTGGTACGCGAGGTCGTTCCCGAAACCCCCGGCGGCGACGGCAACGTACCGCAAGTACGCAAGGTCGTAAGCGGGTGGAGACGCAAGGGCGTGTTTGACAAGAAAGTGCTGGCATCCGTTGACAAGCTGCTGGCAAACAGGGCTGGGGGAGGAGCCACTACAGAACATAGCAATAACAACAAAGACAACAACGGCAACAATGGCACGGCAACAGCGGCTGGTGGAATGAAGCACCAGGAGATTCTTCGACGTATCGAGGAGGACCGCGAGCGCCACAAGCGGCACAAGGAGGACGCTTGGATTCGCCCGCCCAACGAGCCCGCTCACAATGAGCTTGAAGCGTACTGGGAAACCACTAGCGACTTCAATGATGCCGATTGGTTTGAGCTTGCTGCCGAGAACACCAACTACCGCCATGAGCTCGAGCTCCTTGGTGCGGCTAGCAGGTAGAAGAAGCGTTCACTCACTGTTGTCCTTTTATTTGATCCTCCCACCAATTACCCCAATGCGCAGCAGCAGCAGTGGCATCACCATTGCCAAGCGAAGAAAAAGCCACAACACCCAGAGTATCCTCTGTTCTCTTTTATCTTTTATCCACTTGCTTGTAATACCTCATTATTCTTACTATTACTGTTCTGGTGGACGAGGAAAGAAAATGCAAAAGAACCAGAGGGAGATTCAGCGGCGACGAAGCATGGTCGTGAAGCCGTTCAAGTCGCCAGCACGCCAGACAACAGCAACAACAGCAACAGCACCAACGTCCCCAAAGCGTATTGGTTCTGCACCACCCACGCCACGCATGCTCTCTCGAGCAACCAGGCGACCAGTAGCAACAGAGTGTGGTGGTGAGAAAGAAGAAGAAGGCATCACGCCGGCAAGCAGCAAGCGACAGCCACCGCCCCCGCTACTATTGCCCGACAACACGCCTGGCAAAACTCCTAGTAGGCTCACTAGAAGGCTCTCCAGCAGGCTATCTAGAATGTCGCCGATACGCACAGCAGCGACGGCAGCAACGGGTTTTACGGGAATCAGCAGCACCAGCAAGCATACCCAGCGACTGGTGCAGGAAAAGGCGCAGCTGGTGCGGCTGGTGGGTCAGGCCAAGGAGGAGATAGCGTTGGTCGAGAGGGCTCGCGCGTTGGCGTCGAAGAAGGAGGCGGCAGTCGTTGCCGCACTCGTTGCAAAGTGGCAGGTTGCGTGCTCGGCTGCCACCGACGATCTGTTTGAGCTGCTCAGGCCCGCGATGGAGGCTCGGCAACAGGTGGATGCAACGGAGCACGCGTTTGGCCCTGACACCAACGCCAGCGGCGGCGGCACTGACAAGCAGCAAGCTAGCAACAACAACAACAACAACAACAACAACAACAACAACAACGAAGAGGCGGCTGGCATAGACGCCGAGTATATGCTCAGGCTGCTTGGGATTGACCCGGAGCTCTTCTAGCAGTTTCGGGACGGATGAGAGATTGAGTGATGGGGGCGGTTCTTATAAGCAACGCGAAAGAGGGAGGATAGAACGATATACACTAACCAAGACGGGTTTTTTCACTTGAGCGGCTGCTGGGGCTTTGGCGGTGGCAGCGTGGACATGGAAGCGTTGTCGTTGCGGGCGTAACCCTGGGGCATGGCGGATTGCATCGGGGGCCGTGCCATGTTGGTGTGGTTGCTCATGGCCGAGGGCGGCCTGCTGGGGTCTATTCTGGGGAACCCGGACGGCGGCATCGGCATGGGCATGGGCATTGACATCTTGGGACCGCCATCATCCAGCGACCCAGCCAGGTCGTCGATATTGTGGATGGACGTTGTGTTGGAAGCTGCACCGTCGGCAATGACCTCGATGCGAATAACGTCGGTTGCGCGCATCTCGTCAAACATGATACGCAGTCCGCTGTCGTCGTTGACCATGATCTTGGCGCCGTCTACATCCGTGTACCGCACATACACATCTGTTGACGTTATGCTGAAGAGCACGCGCAACCCGCTGGTCAGCTTGCTCCAGGTCAGCGTCTCGGGGTGCGGGAAGTAGTACCGGAAGTACAGTTTGCCGCCGTTGTTGGTGAACTTGAGTACGCGTCCGCCCTCCTCCAACACCCGCGCCTTCTGCTCTGCGCGGATACTGCCTGTGACGGTACCGATAAACGCCTCCTTCGAGTTCGTGGTCATCGTGGATGTGTTAGAGAGTGAGAAATGGGAGTGATGGTGAAAAAAAGTGGAGAGGAGAAAGAGCGAACGTGCCATCCACAACGTCTTTGGACATAAAAGGAGAGGGACGAAAGGGCCAAATGCAGTTGCAAAGTTATTCTGCAGCTGGTCTCTTTGTGTATAAAATGCGCCCAAAAAGAGACAACAATACGCTCCCCCATTCCAATAATCCAATGTGCCTTGCAATGCCCGATAAGTACTGACAAGCTCCGCCCGTCTATCCACACGCCCCTCCGTGCTCACATGTCCAAAGGCAAATGCAGTGACAAGCAGAGAGCGCAATAGTATGCATCCTCATGTCTTGCTTGTGCCTCCTGCGTCTCTCGTTTTTTTCTACTTTACTAACACCTGAGTGTGCGTCAATAATGGTAACGGGCAACGTCAACAACTCTCACACGCATGCAAATAGAGCATGGTGCTGCGTTTTCTCTTTTCTTTAATTTTTGCTTTTCTGTGAACTCGTTTCCTATTTTTCATATATTGCCTATACTTTTTTATTTTGGGGTAAGGGATGCGCAGCAAATGCTTCTGTCTCATGCAGCGCTTGTCTTGCTATGCCGATGTTGGGACGATGCTGAGAAGCCATTGTCCGCCACTGACGCCGATGTTGGCTGCTTCTGCTGCAGAAGAAGGTATTTTCCAACCACTCTGTCGCTTTCCAACGCCCTACGCGCAGCATCGCGGCCACCGACAACATCGGGATCAAAGGCTGCCTGTCTCCGCGAGTCCGCACCGCAGAGCTGCGCATCGCTAAGCAATGCAACAAGCCCAAGACCTGCGCCGTGTGGCCACATCTTATCGAGCGCCACCGGGTCATTAGCAGCATCAGCATCAGCAGCAGCAGCTCGCAGTCGCCGCGCCTCATAGTCCCGCAACGCCGTTCCAGGCGGCGCCTCCCGCATCCTCTCTCTCGCACGCTCCCGGACGCTTTCCAGAGCTCTGGTCGATTTGAGATGTTCCAACTCGTGCGCCAACCGCATGTCCTCGTACTGCGCGGACTTTTGGAACATACCTACTGCCATCAGTACGCCGAGGAATCCGAACACGCCCCATGTGAGCCGTCTGTCATTGGCTGTCTGCTCGCGCGATTTCTGGCGTCCCCAGTGTCCGTGCGGCCGCTCTGACGCCCACGGATCGCGCGCCCGCTTCTGTCCGCCAGATCCAACTCCAGTCACAATTCGTTCTCTGTGGATGTCGTACTTGCTTCGCAGCTCCGGATCCGAAAGCACCTCGTACGCGCTACCCACCGCAACAAACCGCTCATGGATCACGCGCCGTCGTCCATGGTCAGAATCCGTATTTCGCCCGGCCTCATCAGCGCTTGCTGTTGTTGTGTATCTATATGTATCCGGATGCAGTTCTCGACAAAGCCTGTAGTACTGCTGTTTGATCTCTTCCCGCGTACATGTTGGCTCCACACCTAGGATCCGGTATGCGTCATCGTTGCCCAGTCTTGCAAACATGCGGTGCGCTTCGGTCCAGCTATGCGTGGGTCGCGCGTGCATGCTACCACTACTGCTACTATTGTTGCTAATCGGCAGATGCTGGTGTAGCAGCAGTCTTGCTAATGTTCTTTGCACCAACCGTCCTGGACCACCACAGATCATGATCAAGCCACCCCCAACCAGTGTATCTGTTGCGTGGTATAGAGAAACCAACGTTCTACGCCGTCACTACCGCTAATACAAGTAAGGTCTAGTATGTGTGTATTTACTCTGCTCATCGCACGAAATGAAGAAAGAAAGAAAGGAAAATGAAGAAAGGAAAGGGGAAACTAAAGAAAGAAAAGTAGAAATTGGCAAGCAAGGAGAGGGAGAGGAGGCACTAGAACACATCAAAGCACCTCTTCTTATTCGCCTTCCCCGCTAAAACGCATTTGACGTAGAGGACATGAGTGGGTGAGAAGGGGGGAAGGGACACGTAAGGAAAATAAATTAGTCAGGTAGTGAGGTTGGTTATCAGAACAAGCGGAAGGCAGCAAAACGTTTAGCTGTTCATGGATATTGCCATGTAACCACGCAGGTCCATCGGGCTGAGCTGTGGCTGGCCAATATGGTCAAAGATAGTTTTGCGCAGACTGGAGCCGGACTTTGGCCACGGCGGCGTGCACGGCGCAAGCGAAGCCGAAGCCGAGGCCGAGTCACTGGCCTGGCCGGACGTCGAGTCGATCCTGGTTCCGGGCAGCGGCGGGCTAGGCGGCGTGATAAGGAAGGTGGGCGCCCATGCTGCCGGCGACGGCGTGCGCTGGGCGTGGAACGACGGGCTGACCTCGCCAAATGCCGAGCAGTCGCCCAGGATGCCAGAGAACTGCATCCCGCTGCCGCTGTTGCTGGCGCCGGGCGTCTGCGGCATGCTTGGCGACAACGGCGACATCGAGGAGTCGTTGCCCAGCACTAGCGGCGATGCTGCAGCGGCGGCCGCCATTGCGCTGTTGGCTGCGTTGCCCAGCGCAAGCGGTGGTGGCCGCGACAGCCCGCCGTTGCTTTGCTTCAGCTGCATTGGGGGCATTCTGCGCACTGGCGTGGACACGGTGGGTGGGCTGATCAGTCCGGTTGGCGCCACGCTGAGTTTCGCCAGTCTCCCGCCGCCCTTGCCTCCGAGCGTAGGCTTGCTCTTCTGCTTCTTTGCTGGTGCTGACTTTTGCAGTCTAAACGTCATTGGTGGCGGCTGCGTGCTGCATGTCTTGTTGTTGACATCGTCGTTTTCGGTGGGCGGCGATGCAAGCGCAGCGAGTGCCGCAGGGGGAGCTGCCGATGCTGCGGGTGGTGGAGATGCAAGGAATGTCGGTGCTGCGACTGCCGGTGTTTCTTCTTTGTCGATCTCAAGGTGGAGGAGACTGGATGGCACTGGCTTCCTGACCTTTCTCAGCGGGAACGGGTTACTGCTTGTGCTCACTGGCTTCTTATCGTTGGTTTTCGTCTTGATGCCAATACGGGTGCTGCTGTTCATCGTGCTGTTGTTGGTGTTGCTGTTGCTGATTGTGCTATTAATGGTGCTGCTGATCTTGTTGCCCATACTGTTGCCGATGCTGCTTATTTTCAGCGGCGACCCAACCATGCCGCCAAATCCGTTTCTGCCAAGCGTCAAGCCCTTGACAATAGGCGACAACCCGGTGCTCCCCATAGGCGAAGCCAGCCCAGCCGTCATGGGTCCACTGCTTTCCAGAACCTTTGACTTTGAGACCATCAATGGCGCAAGCGGTGCCTTCTTCATTCGCCGCGACGCCAAAGTCGACGACGATAATGATGCCGATGCCGATGCCGATGCCGCTGGTGCCTGCGGCAGAAACTGATGCAGTCTGCTATTATTGTTTGTGCTCGTCGTGGTTGCACCAAATACCGATGCAAACGTTAGCTGCTGGTCAAGCTTCACCCGCTTTCCTGGGCTTTGCAGCGAGAGTGCGTATACTGCCCACCGTCCACATCCCTTTTGTCTAGGCGAGAATATGGGCCCTCTGGGCGTGGATGGTGGAGATAGTGCCGATATCGTAAACATTATGTATTATAGACAAGGCGTAATGGTAAATGAGATGAGTAAGATGAAAGACAAAAAGTCAGAAAAAAGTGTACGTAAAGGATAAAAAAAGAAACAGGTAAAACTTTAATGCGAAAAAAGTGTCAAGCAAAAAAACAAAAAATTCTAAAGATGCTTATTGCTGATTTAGAAGTTGGATAAAAAGACCATAGAATGCACGTACATGGAAAGATGATGAAATAGAACAAAAACAAATAGGCTAATTAAACAGATATAGCCAAGATGTGCCTTTTGCCTTGAGAACAAGGTGACTAGTGAAAAAGATGATACTTGCAAAGAGGAAACAAGATGTGTGGTAGAAACTATAACCAAAAGTTACAATGAATAAGGATATATGAAAGATGCAATAAAGGCAATTTTTGGAGCCACGAGAATAAGAAAAAAAACCTTTATAGAAAGTGGTCAAGCAACGGGCGATGCAACTCTTTATATAAAAAGGCAAATGTGATAAATGCGATAAAAAAATATTGAAAAGGGAGATTGTGGAATGGTTTCCAAAGAAAGAGGAAAGAAGAGGGGAGAATGCAAGAAAGGAACTGTCCCCTCAAGGTGCAAGGATGATATGTAAATGCGAAAGAGGATGAAGGCTTCACATAAAACCTAAATGTAAAGAAATATATTGCCAAAAAGACACAAAGAAAAATTAGACGAGATGAAAAAAAAACGTGTACAGGAAAAGAAGGTTGGGTAGGGTGGAGGGCGGGGTGGTATATATGGCGAGGAATGAGGGCCATCGTTGAGACTACGTTTCTGATATGCTGCCCAGACCTTTTTTTCTTTGGTCTTTTTTTGCTAACTTTGGCAGCAGCAGCAGCAAGAAAACAACAATAACAACAACAACAAATGCAGAACATGTACTCCTTTGTTTCCTGCATTGGCAAGTGCTGTTTGTCGAGACCGTTCCCAGAAGGGAGCAAGCGGTTCGTGTGCCTTGCTGGAGAATGCAGGCAACCAAAGGCTTCCAGGTTTTCGTGGCAAATCCTTGTTCTCTTGGGATGGGATGGGATGAACTAACTCTTTCCCATTCCCCCAATTTCTGAATGCCCGGGTTTTGATTGCACCGCCCTGCCATTGTGTCGGACAAAGCGGGGAGGTTGTTCTCTGCATGATATGCTTGCTGGGCTGGGCGTAAATCATCGGCTGAGCGTGGTGTGTGAAAGAAAGAATAGAAGAAAAGAGCAGAGCGGACAGGCACACCCTAAAAATAGCAGTATCCTGCTGACACTCTGTCACGACAATCTTCACACTCGACTGTGCTGACCGTTCTAATTTGTCTGAATCCCTTGCTTGTCACGCCCAAAACAAGCAGACCACTCCCCATCTCTGACGCACACTCTTGCTGGGAGGGGGTTTTTTTTTTTGAAAGAACTGACCCACAAAGAAAGACCATCGCCGCTCTTTGCAGCAGACGAAGCAGATTGTTGTGTCCAGAAGGCAAATCCCGCAACTCTACGTCGTTCCTCTTTTCTCCTTTCTCCTCTTTGTATACAAAGGCCGCGCACATGTTTCCGGATATTGCGACTCCTCTCTTCACCACAACCCACCCGATATGCAGAATGTAATTATGCATGCACGTCCGCTCCGTTGTTGTGTGCTGAATTGGTCTGCAGCAAGTGCCCAAATGGTCTATGCAAAGCTTAATGACCAACCAACGCGTGCCTGCAGTTTCTACACTCTTCCAAACGATTGTTTGCCATTTAGGCAGCCGACGTCAGAGCCAATATGGGTTGGTGGAATGATCTGTCTGTCCGTATATCTGTGTTCTGAACACGCAAATTCTGGTACAACGGCCTGTCTTTCTCTCTCAGTCATGGAATGGCCCGGGGTTTCAGATGACTACTTCTACAATTGATCTAAATAAATGGAATCCAGCAACCAAAAGACCAACAACAATGCAGGCTGGTTACAATGACATTGCTTGCAACACATGCATGGTTGTTTTCTATCTGCCTTGTATCTGTTTCATCCACTCGAATGTTTTCTATTCAGCCTTTGTTTTCCATGCCTTCCATTCATTAGCGCGCTTGTTTTCAAAGCAAGACATGAAAACACCACAATCATGTGCATGAAAACAAAACAAAGTCAAGTGCAGGTCTTTCTATTTCTGCACTGCAATTTAAATGCAATGTATTCGAAACAAACAGCCCTACTTTTTCACATACAATAACAATAACAATAGCAACAACCACTGCACACAACAGCCGCACATCCTCCTTCTGTACTATGTAGGCAAATAATTGCAAACCGCTTCCGATCTATTCGAAAAATTAGAAATAAAAAGTTATTAACAATCCACAAGTTCACAGCCTCGTTCAGATCGTTGTCAGTAATGAATGGTATTTGCAGAGACTCATTGTTTCATCACTTTCATTATATTTTCTTTGGTTTCTTTGGTCTGCTAGCTCTCCTGGAAAAAAAACAGCTACAATGCACTATACCATTCTGAATGATCCTACAGCCCATCTTCATTCATCGCACATCCTTTGTTTAGAAAATAGAATCAAATACAAATTGTATTCTTTTAAGAGGGTATTTTGAAAAAGATAAAAGAAAAGTATGATCTTGAAAACAACATATTTTCAGACAAAAAGGATAAACTTTTTTACTTCTGGTTAGCCAGATGGGAAACCAGTCAAAGTCAGCAGTTGAAAAATAGTGTTGCCTTCCAACTGGAATAATACGAGTGATATTAAAACCAAAAAAGAACAATCCAATTCAATTTAGTTGATCTTCTTCCTGAAGGAGCATCCCTCGGTCAGGCGGGCACGACCACCGGTTGGCTGGCACAGGACGGTCGAGCAACCGGTGCAGGTCACAACGCTCTGCGAGTTGCTGAAAACAACGGTGATGTTGAAGCAGCCCGAGCACTTCACGTCCATGAAGTACGAGTCAGGCGACTGCACGAGGCGCTTGAGCTTGTATTGGCGCTTCTCGTTCTCGAGAGTTGGGTTAAGGAGATCGACCGCAAGCTATTTGAGTGAAAAAGTGAACACACAGGTTATCAATACAACATGGTTAGCAGACTATCTGGAGATCGTCTAGAAAGAAAATAACACCATCTAAAACAGAAACGATGGCCCAGACAAAGAGAAGGAGGGCAAAACGGTATCCAAATGCAATCGATGTGCTAAAGACAAATAGCTGGTGATTCAACCAGGAACCAACATCGCGGTATGTGAGGATCAGAAAACATCTGCGGTAGAAACAAGAGGACTGTCGGGTCTGTTATATTCAGGCGCCAATTACAACGTGTTCCACACATAGTGCCACGCAAATAACAACAACAGCGACAGTAACCGTAAATCCGTCCAATGTTGAAGTCTGTTAATACACAAGTACTCTCTCAAAATACTTTATGTTCGCCACTGCCAATTCAAAATTCGAACACAGAAATCTTTACTAGCGCAAAAGTCAGGCAGAAAGACACTGTTCTGAAATGGGAATCCCATCAACGCCCGCAACAAAAGTCAAAGCAACGCAGAGAGGAGAGAAAATACCCTCTAGTCTGTGATGCAAAGAGGGTGTTCTCTCCAGGCGTTCTCAATGACTGTATACTAATGTAAACAGAACAGCTACTAACTGCCAAATACCGTTGCTATAATTATTCCTGTGCATCGTCCTTTAAATTCAGTCTTCCTTCATAACCCTTTGCTGTTCTACTAGTTTCTGGGCCGAATCGGCAGCAGGTGCCTCAATTCCATCTGCGTGCATTTAGTGAATTCCGTTGCCGATTCCATTTGTCCACGATTGAAAATGCAAAATACTTACAACCATTTTGACTACAAATAACAGCAAAACCCCAAAGTCGGAGGATGGATGCAAAATAGATATAGTATTTCAACGATTATTAGTAGTTGTATTTAACGAGCTGATAAAAAGATGCGTATTCCCGCTATTTATTCCGAATCCGTCGTGGTCAACGGAAAACTGATGGATGCGCACCAGCAAGTGTATCCTCTCTTTTTAATCTCACAAAAACAATGGATGCGACGTACCAATATGTATGAGTCGAGGTAAGCAAGAAAAAGAGCAAAAGGAGTGAATCCAGAGTTGTACTGCGGTTGTTTGGTCAGTATATTCTCGCTCCCAGCAAGGAATATATTATTATTAGACAGCTTTGACTGACAAATGCTGGTAAGCGCAAAAAAACCAGCATCTGATCAAAATCTGATTCAATCGGCTGCAATCAGGATAAACCACCGAATTAAGAGCAACTTTGCTGTGGTGCTATCCAATCACAGATTAGGGCTTTTGGGTGATAAATGTGACCTTGAATGTCATCATCAAGAAGAAAATAAAAAACGCTAGTCTAGTTCTCATCCTCTGGCGAGCTCTCGTGTTCAGTAGACTCGTTGATCTCCTTCTTCTCAGCCTCAGAGGGCTGCTGCTTCTCAGAGTCACCAGCCGCATTTGAGTCCTCCTTGTCGTCCTCGTTCTTGTTTGCGGCAACTGCAGCAAGATCGGTCTTGCACTTTTCACATTCGCAGGTGAAGCGGTAAGTATTCTTTAGAAGCTTCTGTCTGGTCTCTACATCCAGCGACGTATCTACAAATGAGACACGGAGTTCGTCGCCCTTCGCGATGGGCTTGAGCGCCTTGAGCGCCGCCTTTGACGTGTTATCAGGAAACACAATCTGAACGTTTGGATCGCAGCTGTGCGTGATATGCGATGAGATCAGATAGAGCGAGATACCGACGGGTGTGGCAGAATGGTCGTCTCTGATTGTATCCGACACATGCGTGGCCTCAGTCTCAGCGGGAACCTCGATATCCGCAGAACCGTGGACTGCGTATGCGTTGTAGTCCAGCTTGCCCTTGAGCATCGTGTAGCGATCGCCACTAATAAACTCAGTAAACCCAGGCACGTTGGTGCTGATAAGCTTGCCTAGCTTGTCAAGGATTGCCGCATCGGCAGCCGATGGAATCAGCTCCAGATAACGCATGCACTCCAGATGCTCCCAAACCGTGTACTCATCGGCATCGGACTCGTCAGCGTTTTTCGATCCACCGAGCGAGCCCAGCGCACGTGCCAGCTCCTTCTTCTTTTCGCGATCAACCAAAACACCAAAGAACTTTGCTATCAGGATCGGAGCAAGCTCGTGCGACTCCTTGGCCAGCTCCGCAAACTCACGGGCTTGTGTGTTGTCGCTGTTTGCGCACAAAAACTGGTGGTAGGCGTCATACGCATCCTGGCGGCACTTTTCGGAGCAATACACAACCTTGTGGCACTTTTCGCAATCAAGCACATTGCCAACGGTGCTGGGCTTTGTTTCCTTTGGAGAGTCAATCTCCTCCTTTGATTCCACAAACACTTCAGATCCCTCCGTCAACGGAGTAGTGTTTTCCTCAGAGGCAGCGGCCTCCTTTGCAACTTCTGCAAAGCTCTTCTCGGTCGTCTCCACGTCATCGTCCTTCTTTTCTTCGGTCGGCTCACTGGTCTCCTTTTCCTCCTTGTCATCAGCATTCTCAATCTTCTCAGCAGAGTCCGCCTCATCGCTTTCTGCCTTTTCAGTGGTCTCGGACTCGTGGATGGTTTCCTCTGGGCGTGGCTCTGCGTTTGGAATAGCCTTCATACAGTTGTCGCAGAACTGACCGTTCTGTGCGCGCGGCAGCAGCGTAGAGACCACGGGTTCTTCTTCGTAGATACTCTCGCCCTCGTCAAAGCTTTTGATCGAGAATAATGCGCGTCTGGGAACAACAACATCGCTGCTCTTGTCGGACTCTACCGAAGCGGCCTTCTTATCCTTGGCTTTGGAGTCAGCCTTTGCATCAATCTTGTTCTTATCTTTGATCCGGACGTTCTTTTCCGGTGGCGGGAAAACGTCAAAGTAGCGCATCTGCTTTTGCCGGACCTCTTGGGCCATCATGGCCATCACCAGCTTGAAGACCTCGGTGGGCGTGGTCTTCTGGTAGATCATCACCAGCTCAACAGGGTTGGGATATACCTTGAGTGCCTGGAAGAAGTGGCAGGCAGCCAGCGGATACGCCGACGGTCCGGCTCCGCACATAGTCTCGCCCTTCGACACCTGCGCCAAGAAGAACTTCTCCTTGTCTTCGGCAGAGACGGGAAGCTTGTCGTTTGCAATCTCGTTCAAAAGCTCCAGTGCAACATCGTTGATTGCATCTGGTGGCGATTTGGATACATCATCGGCCTTCTTCTGCGCCTTCTTGCGATCGCGCTTGAGCTTGCGGCGGAAGGTACGGTCGTGGCGACGCTTATAGTCAAAGTAGGCGATGTAGCTTAGCCCTGCAACTGCAGCGGTTACTGTTGCGGCAATAGCAACTGTCTTTCCGGAAACCATGGCTGCTGTGATGTCTGTGCTTGTAGTATGTCTGTTTCTTTCTTCTCAAAGAGTAAAATAAGGGGACCCAAACTAGCACCAAAAGTGGCAATCACCTACATTGCAAGCAATGTACAAAAGATGCAGAATTTGCGTTGTGTCTTTTCTTATCTTTTCTCATATTAGCGCATGGTAATTGGGAAATGCGAAGACTGTAGAGTGCTTGTCCGTGTATCGCTTCTGAAGAAGGGAGCGTACAAACCTATATTGATCTGGCTGTTGTTCGGGGTTTATCGCAATAATAGTCAATTACTCGTAAGCGGTCAGACAAAGAAGAAAAAGAAAAAGAAAAGACGCTGTTTGCCTAGTTTTGGATGAGCGAGCGTGAAAAACTGGTGTTTCTGCCGCTTTTTTGCTGCTGTGCTCAAACATCGTCGTCATTATCAGCCATAGATTGATTACGGCTAATCAGCCCAGAGTCTAGCCCTGAACTGAAAATGGAAGATAGGCATAATAAATAATGCGCTGAAAGTTTTTTCTCACACTAATTCCACGCGCTAATCGATTACATCTTGATCGTGGAAATCCATGGCACAATCAGGATTTGAGTGACAAAAAAATGCTCCGTTGCGCGGAATATTGCGGAAAGCAAATAAAAAAACGTTTGAATCTATTCATGCGTTCGCCAATCACAAGGCACAGAGCAGAATTGTAAGGAATAAATGCCCAGGAACAAAGGAATAAAAGACTTTATTTTACTACCTTTGCTCTCATTGGCTGAATGTCCCGTCAGCCTGTTTTTTATTTTATTTTTATTTTTCTTGTATCGGCATTGACCAGGTGAGATCATCACAGAAAAAAATTGAACAAAATAGCCACCACGTAAAACACCCCGATTGTTAGAATTTCTCCTCATCGATGGGATCGATGTAGTTGCATACAGCTGATCATCACTTGGCCCCTTTTTGTCTTTAATATTTTTTATTTCCTCCGCAAAAGAGTGAAAAAACAGGAGAAAAGGAATTGTCATTTGCAGATAAAACATTCAACAATTCTTTTTATTTTCCACGGAAAAAGGGTTGACTCGGTGGAATGAAAGTATTATTATTATTATTATAAGGACAGCCGTTAATTCGGAAACTGGCCAATTCTGAAACAACAACATAAAAAACAACCAACAGGTGGAATGACATGGTATGTTGGGAAAAAAATTGATAATGAAAAATAGTGTGCTAATGTTGTGTGACAAGATTGATGAATTGGACTTGTGTATGTTCCATTTCGTTCTGGTTTATTCCCTGTCAAATCCTCACATGACATTGAAAGAATGTGGTGAGATATTTCAAAGACAGACAGGTGCATGCTTGGGAGAAAAAAATAGCAGTAAGCAAGGACTTTACATGTTTCATGTTTCCACTGTCGCCGGAGGATGTTGGCCAACGAGCGCACAGGAAGCAATAAATTGCTTTTTTTTATTTTCCTCACGCAGTTGTATCTGACATGCATGCGCATACGTCTTTGTCGTTGTCATTGCTGTTGTCGCTGTCGGGGTTGCAACACGAGTTGGCACAGCCCGCGCATGCAGATGATTGTGGATGCGCCGCATCAGATCCATTCAGACGCCGCTCACGCATGGCCAGGGCCTTTTGGCGCAGACGCTCAAAGTGCACCGGTTCCACGGCGCGCACAACGGGGTCGGCGTTGGCGGAATCGGCCGCAATGATCTGTTGCGCCTGGCGTGCGGATCTGTCAATGCCAAGCTTGGGCAGACCGCGCTCCAGGCCCTCCAGCAGCACGCAGGCCTTGCACAGCGCATTGGACGAAAGGTAGCCGCAGCGCTCGCACTGTGCTGGCGTTGGCAGCTGGACACTCGATGCCACGCGCATTGCCTCGCCCGAATGGATGATGTCAAGGATGGCCGTGGACCGGACCGATTCCAGATCCTTGAGGAACTCGCGCGCATAGCCGCGGTAGGCGTTGGGCGAGTACGTGCACTCGGTGGAGAAGTAGTCGAGCCGCTTGAGATAGGCGTACATGACGATCTCCTTCTCGTAGGCGTACTTGAACGGCTTGGACCGCGGAATGAAACCGTCGCCGGTGGTGACAATCTCGGTGCACCGGCCCAGACGCGGGATATCGCCGCGGAACAGATTCATCAGAATGGTCTCGGCCACATCGTCTGCGTTGTGGCCGGTGACGATGTGATCCAGATCAAGCATCAGGGCGCCACGATCCAGCGCCTGGCGTCTGAACACGCCACAGAAGGTGCAGTTATTCTTCCGCCCCACAGTCTCCACAATTGCGTCCATCGACCACCCGTACAGCTGCTCGTACGACACGATCAACAGCGGCAGCGCGTACTGCGTCTTGTTGCGCTTGACTGTCTCCAGTGAGTCGTCACGGTACCCGGCGATTCCCTCGTCCACAGAAAGGAGAAACAACTCCAGTCCGTACGCGTGCCGCTCATTCAGCGTCTTCATTACATGCGCAAGCACCGTCGAGTCCTTGCCACCAGACGCGCCGATGCCCACGCGGTCGCCGCGCCTGAACAGCTTGCTCTGGATAATTGTGTTGTGCACCTCCGTTTCGAACACGTAGAAGAAGCATTCGTTGCAGATGCGCTGGCCCGTCTTTGGCCGCCGCAGAATGGCCCTTGCATCATGACATATCTCGCACTTGCGCGGCATCTCTTATGTGGCTTATTCTAGTATTTTCCTAATGGGCTGTTGTTTGGCGAGGGAAGGCTATCGTGCGACTTGGATCCAACCCTGACCACTCTGTTTCTGGATAAGCGTTGAGAAAGGGGAAAACAGCGATGCAAGAAGTCGGGAGGGACTTGCCTGCAAGAAGAAATATCCTTTATTCGCTTTGTCCGAATCGGACGTTTTATTTCTTGTTGGGTGCTATGCGAGTGTCGAATGACGCAGCCAATTAGCTAGAGAAGTAGGCGGAGAATTCGCTGTAAAGAAGAGCAGTAGAGCGTGCAACAGCGCACTCGGGAAAACAAGGGAGCGTGGTGAAGAGAAGCTTGCGCACAAAGGAAACAATAGAAAAATAATGAGAAAGTCAGTCACTCCCTCCTCCTTCCCGAAAATGCCCAAAGGATGTGGGATTTGCGCTCAAGGACACCCAGGCAGGCTTATGGTGCACAACGCTCTCCTCTTTTTTCTGGCCTTTATGGCTTGCTCACCCTATAGGAAATTTACTAGACTGCGTTCCTATTTGCTGTTCTTTGCTGTAAACAAGATAGACAAGTGAGCCCATGTTATCTTCTGCGCGGCATTTTTTTATTCATCTGCTTGACACAGGTCCCAACCGTGTTCCGATAGCTTGGCTGCCTGCCAGGCCATTGTGTCAGCAATGACATACTCCGCCAGCAGGAGACAAAGGCGGCAGTAACCAGAGGCCATTCCACGCTCAACGCCCAAAAGCCCCCTATATACGCGTCTTTTCTGTTCGTCGCAGCACAGCAGCATCGCTTTGCCAAGAGATAATGAGGACGATGGAATAAGCAGCAAGCGAACAAGAAAAAAAGAACAACGGGGAAAATTACTTCTGCGTCAATCGAAAAAAGCGCCCCACTCCCCACTTGAGAGTCGGGGGGTGGTGGCCAGCCCTACCATGCTCTCTCCCCTTCCCCAACTCCACGCACGCCCTGTGGATGCTTTTCCTCCGGCAGACGTGCCCCTGTCGGGAATTTTTGCCGCTGCCTTTGCCAAACAGCACAAACCTTTTTTTCTGTCTTTCATCTATCGCATTCTCATTCTCCCCCTTTTTTCCCAGCCATGCAAAACTCCCAGATTTTCACCCTCCCCCACCGCCGCCGCCGCTGCTTGCTGCCAACCAACCCGGCCACTGACCACCAGGAACGGCCATTTGCCGCGATGTTTAAAAGCAAGGGTGCTCGCTCCATTTTTCCACTCATTTTCGAGCGGCTTGTTATTAAAATAAAAGCAATGTCATCTTTTCTATTCTCGTTTCAAGCCGAATAAAGCTATTATTTCTTCCCAGATTTCTTATATAAAACCTGGTCTATCCAGACACAAGCGTTTTTAAAAACTTTATCCTTTATTCAACTCTGTAGTTATCCTTTTTTCTTCGGTTCTTGGGTCTTGACTTCCAATCTCCCATTCTTCACGCGTCCTTTTCATTTCTGTCAGGTTTGTAAATATGAACGACGAAGAGACCAGCAGCTCCAGTGAGCAGCAGCATTCCACAACAGTCACGGCTCGCCAGTCTGTGTCAAAGGCCCCGCGCAATGGCCGCGGCGCAAAGCCGCATGTTCCGAGTGCGTGTACAAACTGCAAAAAGGCGCATCTGGCATGCGATCTCCAGCGGCCCTGTCGCCGCTGTGTCAACTCTGGCAAGTGCAGCACGTGCAAGGATGTCCAGCACAAGAAGCGTGGGCGTCCGCGCTCAAAGGACAAGAAGGCGATGGCTGGCGCTGGCGAAAAGTCGCAGATGGAGGGCCAGATGTTCCAGTTCTCATTCACTTCGCCTCCATCCTCATCCTCATCCTCATCCACTGCCAGCGGCAGCAATAAAAACACCCAATGCAGCCGCACCCAGCACAGCACCATGTCTGCCCCATCGGCGTTATCGCTCACATCGCCGGTATCGCCCTTATCGCACGCACCATCGCCAGCCGCCGCTACCCCTGTTTCAGCCATGACGCACTCGGGCGCCCCAGCCTCGTTGGAAGCCACTGCTGCCGCACTGTCCCATCACCATCACCAGCACTATAATAGTAGCGAATCTCAATCCTCTCTCCCACCATCGCCAGCGCCGCTTTTCAGAGACGCTGCTGCTCCAAAGCATCCCACGGCCAGCCGCGCACAGGCCCCGCTATCGCTGCTTTCGTCGGCAGCCGAGGAATCTGCCGCTGCCGCAAGCTGCTCATCGACCACGTCCTCCTACCTTTTCCTGACGCCATCGTTGCTCTGTCTGCGTCTCGAGGAGCTGAGCAGAGCCAGCGGCCACACGCTGCTTGGCTTCTCGTTGCTCAGCCTTATCAACCGCAATGTGATGGACTTTGTCAGCGAGCACGACAAGCACAGCGTGTTTGGTGCCTTCGAGCTCATCAGACACAAGCTGTCGTCCCGATTGGCGCAGAGTCCGTCGCGGGTGTACTCGCACGCAGTGCTTGGTCACCCGCCGCCCGCCGTTGACCCAAACACTTTCCAAGCGCTGCCTGTCGACCGTCTGCTGCAGCGCGTGTGTGCCGATGTTAGCGGTAATGTGCGTGCTCACTTGCGTACCGCTGCTGGCTGCTACGACCTTTTTGATATCCATGTCTATGTGGGTGCTGTGTCTAGGCCTCCGTCTGCTTCGGCTGCTAGAGGCGCGGCTGGTCTTACGCTTGATGAGGTCTACTTCGTCTGCCGTATCACCAAGTTCGACGCTCTGAGCGCTGCCTCGGCCTCCTCGCCCATTGCTGTGCCGGCTGCTCTGCCGCGCGTGGTTCCGCAGCCCTCGATGCTTCGCGGGTCCATTCGCAAGAACAGCCTTGAGGACCAGTCACGCTGTGAGCTGCCCTCTGCTGCTGCTGCTGCTAGCGAACACTGTCACCAAGCCAAGCGCCACCGCACGGCAGAAATGCCAGCAAGTCCTAATGCGCTCTACCTGTTGGCTGCTGTGACCGACAGCAGCAGCACCATTGGTGGTGGAAGCAGCAATGCAAGCGACAAGCAGTCCAGTGCATCGTCTAAGCACTCCACCGTGTCATCGCCCACGCTAATGACTCCTTCACCGTCGCTTGTTGCCTCCGTTCCTCCGCGTGTTGGCAAACTGCCACCGCTTTCGGACTTGCTCAAGTTGCTTGATTCCACCGACAAACCGCAGCAGCAACAACAGCAACAGCAACAGAAGCAGCACTACTCGTTGCCGCCAACATTCCACGCAAAGAGCTTTATCTCTCTGTAGATGTTGCTCTGCCACACCAACATGTAGTATTCGTCTAACTCTCCCTCTTTAATTGCACTTTGGTCCTTTTTCTATTGGCATTATTGTATAATTTATCCTTTTTCTATGGCTCTTTCTCAGGAGTGTCGGCGATTTATGCAGCACGAATAATTATTGGAAACAATGAGGAAGGGAGAAATAAAAAGCATGAACCGTAAAGCGTAGTGCTTAATTAGGAAACATTTTAAACACGAAATTCTCCGCGTTTGATCGCACGAATAACAAACTAGTTAATGAGCACGATGTTATTTTTAGTATCGGTCTTTCTGTTTTTGGTAACTGAAAAACTCCTTTACCTCCATTTTTTGCCTTTGGCCCGAGTGAAGAAAAGAATAACAGTCGCGTCCTCGCAGAGAGGAATGATTGAGAGGCGGACGTGCGCGCGAATTTTCCTGCATCCTTTTTGGCTGTTTCACACTGAGCTGTGGTTATTGCTTGCAAAGAGATACCCTGCTCTGTTGCAATTGATGGGCATACTGTTGTTTTGTATGCCCAAACGATATTGGTATTATATTAGGAAACAAATGCATTCGGTTATAAGATAAAATAAAACTACATCAGATCAGCTCCACCTTGCCGTCTTCCAGCAGGTTGCGGATGATGCTGTACCGTGTGATGAAAAGGTTGTTGCGCTTCATGACGATCGGATCCTCGCTACATGGTAATAGAATGCACAACAGCAAAAAAAAGAGACCGCAGAGTTAGCTCCATAAAGCAGAAGAGAGAAAGAAAGATAAACAAACAACATATGGACCGGGCGTTCTCCTCCTCCATGAAATACACTCAATGAGTATTAGGGATATGAACAATAGATATTCCAAAACATTCACTTACCTTGCCTCAAACTGGAACTCTCCAACATTCGAGCGGACTCTGCAAAACACCGCAGCATCCAGGTCAGGCTTGGTGACCATATCGAGACCCTTTATACCAGAATCGTTTACGTCTCGCAAATGCGGGGGCAGCTGGTCAAGAAACGATCTCTGGGTATGTTTGTCACCCAGGTCCACGAACCCATTTGCGTAATCCAGCTCACCCTGTGACATCCGGCCCCTATACCCGGGGTCGATGGTATAATGGCGTGCATGCTGTTCGATTTTACTCAGTCTTGTTCGCAGATACGATCTGACCAGGTACTTTACACGGTCGACGTCCATTTTGAGTATATTGGCCACCAATGCTGGCTGCGTTGGGATCCGTTGCATCTGAAAGTCTGCTAGCTCCATCAGGTTCTCGATGGCCGCGCCCTCGTATTCAAGGATATCTGGTGCTCCGCGCTCGTTGATCCATGCACGGGTCAGAATGGTCAGATCGTCCTCTACAAGATCCTCATCATCATCTTCCTCCTCTTCCTCCTCGTCATCTGCATTAATCCTCCCTCTCTCGTCTGTCAGGTGGATGTCATTCTCAATATCCATTGCTCCGGGTGCCAGCGCACTGTACTCCGCCGCTTCTGCTGCTGCTGGCGACCCTGCATTGGCAGCAGAGCCAGGATTGGTTTCATAGACGCTGTCGGTATCCATCGATGCTCTCTGTCTATACCTAGCGCAGCAATGGAACGGGAGAGGGGGTTTATTTACACTAATCAAGCAACGTGGAGATGATAATGGTGATGATGCAGACGTAAACAGAAAAATAACTAAAGAACAACAAAACAAAAAAACGTAGCATTAAGGCCCAAGTCAAAACCACAACAACTGGTATCATAATCTCCCCGATTGATGGGGGTTTGTCTGGAAAAATCCTAGTTATGGCCTTTATCCATCCCTCCTTTTTTTGCGCAATAAACAAAAGGCCAAATCGCTAAATTCAAACGCATTCTGGCCTTCTGTTTAAAAAACATTTATATTTTCTTCTTCTTGTGCTTGCTTGCATTTACCATTTTCCTTTTTCTATTCCGCGACTGTAATTTTTATTCTTAAAATCCAAAGAAAGAGAACAGCAGCACCAATTGACAAGAAAAGTACACAATGGCACATCGCAAGCTTGCAATCGACGGGTTCGATGAGGAACACCAGCAGATAGCTCAGCAGATGCAGTACATGAGCACAAAGTCGGACTCGGAGATAATGCTAATGGTTGACCAGAAGGCATCTGCCGTGCGCGCAGCCATCACTCGCGGCAATTCGATGGAAGCATTGGAGAGGGCGCTTGCTGAGCCGCCGTACGGGCGCGGACAGGAAGCAGCGCAGTCGGCAAACGCGCTTCTTGTTGCGGAGGTTCTGATGGCCACGAGGACGCAGGATGTCAACGGTGTTGTGGGTGGCCTGTCGGAGGACGATCGCGATGTTCTGCTAAAGTATATCTACCACGGACTTGCTCATCCCGCCGAGTTCAACTGCGGCGTGCTTCTGAGCTGGCACGAGCGCGTGGTTGAGGCCGGCGGTCTTGGTTCTATTGTCCGCGTTATGGCCGACCGGAAAATCCTCTAGGAACTTTTTGTTTTTTCTTTTCCTTATGTTTAACACTGTCTGAGGTGGTTCTCTTTTTTACCTTGTTTTATTCCTGGACAAGGGGTGCGCTGCGATCAACAGTGCCGCGATCAGATCAATCAAGTGATATTTTTTGGAGTTCGATTCTTTTTTTTCCCTGTCTCATCATACCCGCCTTCTTTCCTTCCATTGTTTTCTCAATTGTACGTGTATTACTCTACTCTTGTTTGATCTTTGCTGTCCTATACTATAACTAATGTTTAGCAATCCTTCCAAACGAAAGTCACTGAAAACGACGCAAGGAGGCACGGCGAAGAAGGCACGAAAAGCCGGAAGCGATTTTAGTCAGCAAAGCAAAGCCAAGGTCAGACGGAATAAGAAGGAAAACAGCACGCCTCTTGGGGGCCTGCCCCGGGTGCACAAGAGCAAAGCAAAAGTAAGGAAAGGAAAGGTAACGAAACATGCACTGTCACAGACAGAGCCGGAACCAGAACCAGAGTCGTCCATAAGATTGAGGGCTTTGCCGTCCACCGCGCCTGCGCAGAATCCACATTCCAGCCCTGAGCCTACGCCACCCGTAACCCGGCCACGGCCAGAAGCCAGTGGCGAGGATAGCACATATGAAGACAGGCCTGAAGACGAAGAGGCTGGAACCAGGACTGCAGACACCGGTGCTCTTGCCACAGCTTCTGATGATGCCAACAAAACCGTAGAAGTACATAAAGGCATGTTTTCACACATCCGACGGGGGTTTGCAAGAGTTAAATCGGAAAAAGCTTGGACCACACTGAGCGCCAATCTTCAGAACGAAGCCGAAGTGTCTCCCATTGAGATGGGAAATCGGACAATGATGGGGCTGCTAATGGATAGAGAGCTTGACATCACGCGTAGTATAATAATGAATGGCGATAATAGGTATGATCGAAAGTCCGGGTCAGCGAGAAATATAGCGCGTCAGGTTAGAAATATCCTGGCATGGCCGGCTACGGATCTCTACAGATATCTGAATGACTTTCCATTGGACAAGTTTAAGGTCATGGGCATACTCCCGCAGGAGAGCATGGACCCCAAGTACGAGCACATTTTGACCGAAGAGCCTGGCGAGGCCCTGGACTCACAGCGGATCAAGATGCTTGGACAAATGAGAGTAGACAGTGATGACGATCTGGATGCCTCCGGTGTTGACCAGCATGATGATGAGAGCGATGGTGGGTATTCTGGAAACCCAGGTATCTCGGAAGACGCCGACACGATTGCAGATCCTTTGCTTAACGGAGGAATCGGCCTGGTCATAAGAAGGAACGGCTACCCAAACACGAGCGAAGGCACCTGTTGTGATAGCAACGACGATGTCCAGTTTCTGACAAAAGATCAGATTATGAATCCATGGCTACTGGCTCCCAGATACAGTCGTATTCTATCACAGGAGGATATTCTGAACAACACCAATTCCTCTAACAGTGCTAAGCAGCTGGTTGACCTGACTCGTGCCCAGGTGATAGGCCAAATTCAGAGCCACAGAGCCAAGAACAACAAAGACTCTGCTCGAGCAGATCCATTGCCGTTGTCCAAGTTTGCCTCTACCGCGGTGGCCGAAGAAGCGGTGGGTGGGATTTTTAGGACATGGTCAAAGATCAACGAAATGTTGGCCAGCGGAGTCAGATCAGGGGAAACACGGGTGCCGTTTCCAGGAACTGCCCCCACCCAATGGTTTTCTGTTCTCGAGGCAGCACTGGAAGCTGGTTTGCCGCGCGAAGTTGTTGCTCGGGCGTGCTATCGTCTAAAAAATATCTGCGGCATAGCATCGCTGGATAGAAGTGCGATTGTATCCAGAAATGGTTATAAAAACAAGGAGACTGCAAGGAGGAGATACACAGATCGAACGCCAGATTGTCTAGCAACAACAAAATCATCCTCATCATCCTCGTCAACAAGTACGACAGATGAAGAGCTGTCTGATGTAGAAAAATAGCTGATTCATTGCATTGTAATTTACTTGTGAAAGCTATTTCAAAAATCAGTTATTTAAATAATGAAAGATGTAATAAATATAGATAGCGAGCATTCACTCAGCTTTAGCACGAATAGACAATACATCTTGCTGCCTCACGGTGTCTAGCAGCAGACGTGTGAGCGCCATAAGACCAGGTCAGATTGACAGCGCCCTGGCCAAACCCAGTGTCCAGGTTCCACTCCTCGTACATTTGGCCGCCGCTGTCTGTGTGGAACGCAACACGGGCCATATACATGTCGCCCACAACCATTACATTATAGAGGATCTCAATGAAAATTGCCGAACTGGAGTTGTAGGTTGTGTCTACAATGTACTGGTTTCTGAAATGGATGCTGTACTCGTCAGTCAACTGCTTCAGGAACCCAGCAACGGCAGATGTGACTGTGATGGCCTCTCTTCTGTTCCAGGTGTCTACCAGACGGTAATGGTATTCAGCCATCCCCGACGTAACCAGCGACCATGGGTTTCCTGGGCCACTGGAATTATAACCGTCGTACTTGTCCTCAGGATACCGGCCCAGGGCCAGCGAAACCGGCATAATTGCAGAATTGACTGTGGCAAAACTAACGCCATTGATTCCGTAGAGCGGCTTGAACGCAGAGACGAGTCTGACAACAGTCATAAGCATCCTGTCTGACTCGACAGTGTAGAATCCGTCGTCGAGTCCTGAATGCAGTGCAGCAAGCAGGACCTGTGTATCCAGATTAGATATCTTGTAATCGAGACCGCCAGTTTGATTGGCTGTGGTCCGGATGTGACCGAGCTTGGCGTCCCAGAATGCTGCCGACATGTTTTGCGAAATGTACTCTGACTGTAGGCTGTACCAGTTGGCTGCTGCAGAATCGCCAAGCAGAGTAGCTAGTTGCGCACCCTCAATGAGCGCACGGCGCCGTATCATGTATGTGTAAAAATGGGTGCCGCGTACTTCCTCCCAAATGTCGCAGTTATTGTTATCTGCGTCCCAGTTGACTGCGATGTAGTCGAGATCCGTCTTAACAATTGAGGTGGTAGGCTGCTTGCTGTCATAGTAGATGCTAACGTCTTTGCCATTTGCTAGTAGATAGCGCACATATCCGATAAGCGACACTGCGCGCATAGCAGGACCATCCTGTTGGGGCATGCACCAGGGACCAGTGAATGGAGATCCATCCATCTGGTACTTTGCAGTTCCCAGACCATATGCGCTTGAGGATGACGTGATTTGCAGGTATCGGCTAAACTCTGCATATTCCTTAAGCTTTTTGTTGAGCATGTCAGCAGTTGCAGGGTTATCATCGGTGGTAGACGTAGCGTTCAGCCAGATGGACACCTCGCAAAGCGCAATTCCTGCATCACGCACCCAGTGGTACCAATAATCCGGATTGGATCTGCTGGTGGCTGCTGCCACGGCTCCAGCAGATGCGCCTGCAGGTGAGATGTTTGATAATAGTCGGTTGCGTGCAACATTGTTTTCCACATCAATCCAGGAATTAAGAGCACTGATATACGGCGGTGCTGATGCTGTGCAAACAGCTGTAGCAAAGCATATCACAGAGACAACGAAGTGGCAAACACGATGCTTCATTGCGTGTGCTCTGTCAAGGATTGCTAATAAAAAAGATGGCAGGGGCAGTCAATATGTTTTTTTTTAAATATCAGTACCAAATATTATATCACAGCAACATCAACAAGAAGGCACAAAAGATCAGAACAAGAAGAGCAAAGAGTAACGCACAAGCTAGAAAAAGACGATAAACCTGTCTTGTTGTTTTCTGCTAAAATAAGCTATGTTATGACTAGGTTCGTCTTTTTTCACATGGAGTAGCAATGAAATATAGTGTGGTAATAATCTGTAGCGAGGCGTAGACAAGATAAAAAGCCACACAAAGAGGTTTACTTGCTTGTCATTTTATTAACTGTTTTTGTGGTTCACGCGCTGTTTGTAAAAATAAATTGTTGGTCGCATTATCTGTGTATCAAAGATATAATATATTATATCAATGTGAATGCAAAGGTAAAAATGGTCTAATGTTATTTTGGCTTCCATATCACGATTCGTATAAAAGAAAAACGGAGAGAGACGTCGTACACTTTAATAGATTTCTGGTAAGAACTTAGGAGCACAGCAAGCACATCCAATCTTTCATTATTTAAGAGCCATAGTTAACTCCACATAGTATCAACATGAAGATTGCATTGATTTCTTCCATTACTCTCATTGCCTCAGCTACCGCCATTGCGCTTGCAGAGGCTAATGCCCAGCCAGACCCTTTGCCTGAGGCACGTCCATACGGGTGGGATTACTGCAATAGTTCCTGCGGGCTTTCATCGAATTACAACGAATGTATGGTTCGCTGTCTGCACGAAGGATAAGAGATAGATACAGTCTTTGTTCGATACATCAAGATTGGTCATGGAGGAGCGGGACACCTGGAGATTAAAGATTACAACTTTTTACTCTTGTGAGCATAAATAAAGTTATTTAAAATTTTGTGAAAATAAATCCAAACTGGTATTTAATTGGAAGAAGGTAATTTCAATGCCAAAAACATGGCCACTGCTAATATAATATTAACAAAATTATAATTAATTTAAATGTGTAAGACGGCTCCAAAAATAACTTTTAGACACTTGTTCCATAACTAGGGATGGGTTAGAACCCCATCACTGAATTTGGTTGTAAAAATCAATGTGTAGCGACTTTGGTTAACGCGCCGTTAATAAAAAATGCAGGTCTCTTAATCTGTGTGGGTTGGAAATATATTGTAACATATCATAACAACGTGGATGTAAATATATGCAAATGACCTAATTTTGTTTTTGGTATCCTATTAATTTGCATATAAGGGAAAGACGTAGGAGATGTTGCCCATTCCAGCATGCTTTTTGTTAAAACCTTAAAAAACCACTTCGAGACCCTTTATTTTATTCCTCAACACCCTCTACAAGAATTACCAATTCAATAACTACTGTGGTATAATATAAAAGATATATTGGGGTAACTGGAAAATGACTAAAGGAAGCCAACCCGGATTCCACATCGGATCCTGGGGGATGGGCTATATATATCCAACAACACTATGTTGATTTAATCCTATGACAACTACAGTGGAATCCATATATCGTCAATATGAAGATTGTCTTGGGTTTTTCCGTTCTTTTCATTGCTTTTGCCAGCACCACCGTGCTTGCAGAGGCAAGCGCACGGCCAAGCCCTTTGCCCGAGGCTGAACCTGAGGCGCGTCCATACGGATGGGATTACTGCAATAATGCCTGCTTAATTTCAACGGATTACAACCTATGCATGCGTCTCTGTCTGCACCAGTGATAACAGTTGGAAACTGGGCCTTTGTTCAATATATTAAGATTGGCCATGGAGAAGTGAGACACCTGGAAATTAAAGATTGCTAATTCTTTAAACAACGTTTTTAACATCTTCATCTCTTGCAAGCGTAAATAAAGTCATATTTGATGGATTTTATTAATATAAATATAATCTAGAACTTAACTAATAACATTGCTATTGCTGATGTCATTATTAAGAGGTTTCAAAATGGCAAATCGTTCCTAAAAGCACACTTTGCCAGCATATTAAGGGCTCTTACAATAAAAATAAAGTACAAGGATTCTACTCAATTTTTTTTTACTCAAATAACTCTATTACACGTTAGATTATAGTTGATTTCAATGTGCACGTCAGCTCCAAGATGCATTTTGGATACCTATTCTATAACAAGGAGTGAGTCAGAACCCTATCACTGATTTTGGTCAAAACAACCAACGTAAAACTTTGTGGTTTACACGTTGTTAGTAAAAAAAGCAAATGCTGGTCACTTAATCTACGTGCGTGCTAAAGATAAAACATATCATTTATAACAATGTAAATGTAAATGTATGCAAATGGCCTATTGTTATTTTGACATTTTAGATACTTGCGATGTATAAAAGAAAAACAGGATAGAGGTTGCTTATTTCAGCTTAGCTTTTGAGTCCTTAGAACTAGTAGCATTCAGTCTCTTTGAATTTTTCCTACTTTTTCTACAAGAATTATTCATTTAATAACTACAGTTGAATCCATATATTTTCAAGATGAAGCTTGCCTTGGTTATTATCATTCATCTCATTGTCTCGGTTAGCGCCATTGCGTTTGCAAATGCCAACGCACAGCCAGACCCTTTGCCCAAGGCTGAGCCTGAGGCACATCCAGACGGGTGGCAGTACTGTGATGTCATATGCAGCCATTCAAAGAATTACGACGATTGTATGCGCCACTGCTTGCACTAGTTATGAAAGTTGAAAGCCAGGTCTTTTTTGTTTAATACATTTATATTGACAGTGGAGAACTGGGGAATTTCTGCCTTTGGGACATCTTGTAATTAAAAAACTCGCAATCTATGTTCCAAACATCGTTCTTAGCATTATCTACTCTTGTGAGCATAAATAAAGTTATTTTTAATGCTTATATTAAAAATGTAGAAACATTTCAAACATAATTTTTCAATAACGTAAAGTACAAGCATTTGATTAGTATTTTTATTAGAAACATATTTGTTAGTCATAAAGTTATAGTTAATTTAAATGTACGATTCAGCTTCAAAATCAAGTTTAGATACCTGTTTCATAACTAGTAGCCTCGGTTGTAATAATAAATATGCAATGACTTTTTTCACGCGTTGTTGGTAACAGTAAAGCAAATGTTGGCCCCTTTATCTGCGTGTATTAAAAATATGTCATAACAAGGTAAATGCAAATGAATGTGAAAGACCTAAAGTTATATTGGCTTTCAGACCGCAATACATATAAAAGGAAAGCGTGGAGCGACGCCGTGTACTCCAATATGCTTTTGTTAAAACATTAGGAAAACGCATCCAGTCCCCTCTTCTCTTTTTTTAACTTTCTCTACGAGTATTATCCAATTCAACAGCCACAGCTAGAACCATACATTGCCAAAATGAAGACTGCCCTGGCTTCCATCATCCTTCTTATTGCCTCAGTCGGTGCTAGTGCACTTGCAGTGGCTAACGCCCAACCAAACCCTTTGCCCGAGGCTGAGGCTGAAGCACATGCCAGAGGGTGGGATTATTGCAACCGCATCTGCAGACATGCATGGAACTACAAGGAATGTATGCGACGCTGTATGCACTAGAGATGACAGTTGGATGTTAGGTACTCTGTTCACTATATTGATATTGGCGATGGAGAATTGGGCCATATGAAAGTTAAATCCCACAGTCTATTTTCTAAATAACATTCATTCTTAACATTTTTCTTGTGAGCATAAATAAGCCATTTTTAAGATTTTATTAAAGTAAATCTTAACTGATGCTTAATTGGAAAAAATAAAGCAAATGTTGGTTTCTTTATCTGTATGTGTTAGCAAATATATCAAAACATATCATAACAATGTGAATACAGATGTAAAAAAATTGCCAAGCATTATTATTGGTTAATAATTTACATTTAATGAAAAGACGATAAGGATATTGCGCACTCCAGGGTGTTTCTGTTGAAATCTTAGAAGCAGCAACGACCAGTCTCCCTCTATTTCTCCTTCTACAGCCTCTACAATAATTACCCACTCAATAGTCATAGCTAAATCTATATAGAATCAGTATGAAGATTGCCTTGGTCTCCTCTATTATTCTCATTGCTTCAGCCAGCGCCATTGCGGTTGCAGTAGTCAAAGTACAGTCACACCCTTTGCCCGAGGCTGAGGCTGAGGCTGAAGTCCGAGCGGCAGTGTGGCCATGGTAGTACTGTAATGCCATCTGCAAGCCTAGGTGCGATATTTACGAGGAATGCATGCGTCGCTGTAGGCGCTGGTGACGATAAATAAATAGGATCGCTGTTCAGCTCATGAAGTCTTAATGATCCTCTGGTAGTGCTCTTTACATGCGGCGGATGAGCGCATAGCATTATAATATTATTTTTTTTTCAGATAGCATTTTGTAGAATGAATTGTAAACGCAGGGTTCCATTCTTTAAAACACGGAAAATGCAACACATGCATATATGCAGACTATAGATCCGAGTCGCCGCCATGCTGGATCGTAAACTTGGTTGAGCCGATGGTTTGGTTAGAAGCACCAGCTCCGGACGCCACAACATCCTTACCACCGCCTGCAGTCCACTTCGTAATCCATTCCAAGACCTCTTGATGCCAGCGAAGCGAATTGGCGGGCTTGAGGATCCAGTGGTTTTCGTCAGGGAAGTACAGAAGCCTGGCGGGGACGTTCTGGCGTCTAAGCGCGGTAAAGGTGCTCAGACCTTCGGAAACAACCAGCCTATAGTCCTTCTCGCTATGGATAACGAGCGTGGGGGTCTTCCAGTTGTTGACAAACCGCTCAGGAGACCACTTCTCGTAGTTCTTGCGCGCCTTGGGGTCAAACGGCGTGCCCTCAAACTCAGTCTCCGGGAAGTACAGCTCCTCGGTACTGTAGTATGCGGAGATGGTTGAAAACATGCCGTCGTGGTTGACAAGCGCCTTGAACACATCGGTGTGGCCGTTGATCCAGTTGATCATGTATCCGCCGTAGCTTGCGCCAAGCGCTGCCATGCGGTTGGGATCGATGTACGGATGCTCCACGAGAAGCTGCTCCAGGGACAGCATCAGACTGTCGTACGGCTTCCTGCCCCACTGGTTGCGAATAGCATCGGTGAAGGCTTGTCCGTAGCCTGTCGAGCCCTGGAAGTCAAGCGCAACAGTGACAAACCCGGCGGCTGCAAGCACATTGAGGTTCCACCGCGTGCTCCACGCGTCAAGGAAGCTCGACTGCGGCCCGCCGTGGATGACAAAGGCAAGCGGGTACTTGCCAGATGCGTCGTATTGCGGAGGACGGAGCAGGAAGCCGTGGATGGTAGCATTGTCAGCACCAACAAACTCAACATCCTCGGGAACGCTCAGCGTAATCTCCTTGCCCAACGTGGGGTTTGCGTTAGTCACCCTTGCTAGGTTTGCGCCATCGGTTGTAATGGTGTGCAGGTCGCTGGGGGAGTCGAGTGCGCTGTAGTTGAGCAGGAGCTTGCTGGTGCCCGGAATCTCCACAAATGACGAGACAGAGTGGTTCGAGACGATCGGCGTGACGGTTCCAGATGCAATGTCAACCCTGGCCAGCTTGTTGCGGCCATAGTCGTTGTATGACACAAGCAGGGTGTCGGCATCGGCCCACCCGACCTGTGAAGGCGAGCGGTCCCAGTCAGTAGCAACGTTAGTAGTAGTTTTCCCGGAAACGTCGTAGATCTTGATCTGGTTCCTATCAGCCTCATATGTAGGAGATGCCATCTGAACATAGGCGATCCGTTTTCCATCGTGGCTGAACGAGGGGCTGGCGCTGGCACCACCTTCGCCGGCATTGATTGGCGTGGCAGCGGAACCATCGACGTCGGCCAAGTAGACAAAGCTGGTAGTCTTCCACGCGTAGTCCCTGCCGGGCTGCTTGGCAACAAACGCAACCTGGAGTCCGCTTGGAGAGAAGACAAAGGAGTTGGAGGCCTCTAGACGCCCGCCGTTGGCATCGGTGTCCTTGATAATGTTCCTCGGCTGGTCCTTGGGTTTGAACGACCCGTCGCTGGTAGATACAAGCCTGAGCGTATGGATCTGCGAGAGTTTTGGCGATGCGAATGTGTCCCAGTGACGCACCCACAGGTCGTCGTACACGCGGGCGGTGTCGGCGCGCTCCTGCTCCTGGCGGTCAATCTCAGCAGTGCCTTTCAGCGTTGAGGTTCCACCGTATACATCGGCGGTGAAGGCAAACACGCCTGACTCTGCGCTGTACTGTGCGCTTGAGATCGGCACAGGTAGAGAGACCAAAGAATGCGGCTTTGACCAGTGACCCTTGTGCTCTGTGACTGCGTAGAGCGTTGACCCACCGGAAGCTACGTCAGGAGCCACGAATGCCAGCACAGTGTCGCTTAGCCATACCGGCTGCGAGGGCTTGAGTTTGCTCTTCAGCGCCTCTGGTTGTGGTTCTAGCCCTGGTTCTTGTTCTGCGTGGCCATCGCTGTCCTCTGCGGCCGAGGAGCCCTTTGGAGGGTTAGGGCGGGCGTCAGCAGAGTGCTTGACAACTTCGGCAGGACTGCCAGCGTGGTCATGGTCGCGGTGATGGCCACCAAGCGACTGCACAAGGAGCCTGGTTGTCTGGCGCTTGGATGCAATGGAGTAGTGCGACTGGATGTATGCAACAGCAGATGCGCCAGGCGAGACAGCAGAATCGCCCACGCGGTTTGTCTGCACCAGATCCTCCGGCGTGAACGACCGTGCGGCTGCACCAAAGACTGAAGCGGCCATTGACAGCGCTCGCAGAATGCGGGTTACGGATAGAGGCATGTTAAAAGGAGAAAGAGGAAGAGTGAAATAGTGGTGGATTTATAGTGTGTAAATAAATGAAAACAATGAGGAAAAATATGGCAACAGAAAGAGAAGCCACGCAACAGGCCATTCATGCCCAGATCCTGAACTCGATTTCCCCCTCCCCGCTTGCTGATCAGAGTGTGTAAATGCTAGATCTCGATCTCCAGAGCATAGGAGTGTGGAAAAAAGTCCGATATTTAATGCTTTTTGCATGAAAGAACAGCAACGCATCACGGGGTCATGGGAACAAAGACTGGGCGGCGGCGGAGGTGGCCTTGGCTTGTGATTATAACAGCCAACAAACGGAAAATTAAAAACAAGGTGGGAGGTTGTTAAAGAGATCGATTATGCAGCATGTGACAAGCGAATGTAAGGCGGCCGTGGTCGTGGGTTTGGGATCCAGAAGACCCGAGTAGAGTAGATGGGAAAAAAGGATGTCAGAACCAACTACTTCGGCCCGGTTGACAAAAGTAATAAATCTATTGATAGAAAAATGGCTCAGCAGAAAGAGGGCATGGGAACGACGAAGACAACGACGATTGTCTTTGGGAATACTGCTCCAGACAATAACGAATGGGCAGTTGAGAGGTGTTGTTAAAAACATGATAGTAGGCTTGGGTGCATGGTCCAGATTGTTGCCGGCTTATTACTTCAGGCATCCGCGAACACTGGAAAACTTTCCTCCTGCTTTCCTCATCCCTTTTTTTAATATTAGCTATTTCTTTTTAAGAAACCTAAAACAGCTTCTGGTTCTTTTCTTTTTCTCTTTTTTGGAAACACGCGGGTACTCCACCATAAAAACACATCCGCTGTAGCCACGATGAGCAAGGAGCACACGACGGTGACTGGCAGCGCGCTGGATAACTGCGATCTGGTGTACACGCCGGTGAAGTCGATCGGCGGAATAGCGGATGAGCTGCGGACGAGCTTTGACAGCGGCACGCTGCGTGAAGTGGGTGAGCGCAAGCGACATCTGCGGGCGCTTCTCAAGGGCCTGCGCGCGGAGGAGAAACGACTCCTTGCGGCGGTGCGCAGCGACCTGAACAAACCGGAGGACGAGACGTACATGTACGAGCTGAGCCCAGTTCTGTTCGAGATTGGGCTGTTTCTGGACAAGCTGGACAAGTGGGCGCGGCCCGAAAGCGTGAATATTTCGGGCGAGCAGCCGGCCTTCATGCTGAGCAAGGCGCAAATCCGGCGTGAGCCGCTGGGGACGGTGCTTGTCATCGGGGCATGGAACTACCCGATCCGTCTGGCGCTGCTGCCGCTGGTGGGCGCCATTGCAGCAGGCAACACAGTGGCTCTGAAGCCGTCGGAGGGCGCACCACACACGGCAGCGGCAGTGGAGCGTCTGCTGACGGAGTACGTGGATGCGCGGGTGGTGCGCGTAGTGCAGGGCGCGGTGGAAGAGGCGACGGAGCTGCTGCAACACCGGTTCGACCACTTCTTCTACACGGGAAACGGCAGCGTTGGGCGCGTGGTGGCGCGTGCGGCGGCGGAGCATCTGGCGGGCGTGACGCTGGAGCTGGGCGGCAAGAGCCCGGCCATAGTCCACGCCGACGTGGCGGATTTGGAACCGACGGCGTTCCGCATCATGTGGGGCAAGCTGGCCAACGCCGGCCAGACATGCGTGGGCGTCGACTATCTGCTGGTGCATCGCTCGGTCAAGGACAGGCTGATTCCGCTGCTTGTAGCTGCTTCGCGCGGCATGTACGGCGCCGCGCCGCAAAGGTCCGCCGACTACGGCCGTATTATCAGCGCCCGCCACTGGACGCGGCTGGACGACATGCTGCGCGCATCCGAGGGCACGCCGGTTGCTGTTGTCGACGATGTAGCCGATGAGACCGACCGCTACATTCCGCCCACCATTGTCGACGGCGTGCGCGGCGACGATGCGCTGATGCGTGCCGAGATCTTTGGGCCCATTCTGCCCATCGTCACATACGACACGCTGGACGAGGCCATTGCCTTTGTCAACGAGCGCGACCATCCGCTGGCGCTGTATGTCTTCGCCTCCGCCGCCTCCGCCGATCACATCATCTCGCGCACACGCTCCGGCAGCGCCTCCGTCAACGACACCATGTTCTTCATGGGCTCGCATGCCACGCCCTTCGGCGGCGTCGGCCCCTCTGGCGTTGGCTCATACACCGGCAAGGCCTCGCTCGACACTTTCTCGCACCACCGGCACGTGCTGAAGCGTCCAATGTGGTTTCCGTCGCCTGGTCTCGACTCCATGCGCGCCGCGCCTTTCTCTGGCCGCGAAAACTCCTGGAAGGCGCGTCTCTGCTGCGCCCTGTCATACCCCACCGCGCGCCCACTGCGCCAGACGCTGTTGGCCAAGCTGGCCACCTTCATTCCATTCTGGCGGCTGCTGCTTGCCACGCCCTCGTTCCTCTGGGCGCTGTTTACTGCGCAGCCCACCATCCGCCGCCCCACCGACTCCAAGTGAGCAGTCAGTCAGGTCTCTTTAGTCCGCTTCTGTTGTTTGTGCCGAAATAAATTATACAACCTTTACAAAGGGGTGAAAAATGAATAAAAATGTGGGTAAGGCAGGGCATTCACAGGCGTCCCCTGCTGGCTTCTACCACATGCTAAAAATACGTATGAATTTACAGTCTTTGCACCTGGATGAACACCAGCTCAAATGTCTTTCGGATATGGCTGGCGTCTGTCACGTCCTTTTGGAGCTGGCGGATGCGTGTCTCCCACTTGCGCGCCTTCTTGCGCAGCCCAAGCAGGTCTCCGTCCGTCTGCCTCTGCGCGATGCTGTCTCCTTTGTCCAGCGACTCCAGCACGTCTATCTGCCCCATCACAACCTCCATTGCCTGCGTGCTGCTCTCGAGCTGGTCCACCAGATCGTTCTCAATGCCTGTGCTCAGCAGCACCTGGCTGGAGACGTACTTGGAGATACTTGTCGATGCGTACATTGCCATCTGCTCCTTGCTGTACTTTACTGTGCTGACATCCAGCATGCCCACCGCCTCCTCCAGATCTGCTGACGAGTAGATGGCGTAGTCGTCGTAGTGCTTGAGCAGCTGCGCACTGGATGCCTCGTCCGCGTAGCTGGCCACTATCTCTCCCACCAGCGTGTCCATGAGCCCCGTGCGCTCAATCACCGCCGACTGGTGCACGCCCATCTGCGACACCGTTGAGAGGACATTCCGTGCTGCTGGCACAAAGTCGTCGTATGCGTGGCTGACGATGGTGTTGAAATCCTTGCCCAGCTTTGCCACGTCGCGTCCGTCGATATAGCACTGCGGGAGCCCCTGAAGCTCCGCCTCCACGCGTGCATTGGTTGCAAACAACAGCTCATCCAGCGCATTGGTGCACTGTGCTTGTGCAGAAACAGCTGTCTGCGAATTTCTGGCCCTTGGCGTGGGCGACGACGGCTCCGACGATGACGAAATGTTAAGAAATGACGATACTGGTGATGTGATCATGTCGTCCATGTGGTTTTTTCGGTCACCTGCTTTCATATTATTAAGGAGGTGTGACTTTTTCTGGTTGTTTGTTTGCTTAACCAAATGTGGGAATTTCTTCTCGGTCCATCCGTTTAAAGTCTCGCTTACCGGGCTGTCACTATTATTGCTGCCAAAGTCATACGGGTCTGCTGCTTGGGTGTCAGCCTGCCTGCGTATCCGCTTGCTTCTGCCTGTCCGACGGCTGCTGTGTTGGTGCTGGTGCTGGTGCTGGTGCTTTTGGTCGGCTATTCTGCTGCGTGACCGCAAGCTGCCAAAAAGCGCCTCCCCGGCCTTTTCCTCCCACTCATCCTGGCTAAACCATGTTGGATGGGAAGTCGACGTGGGCGTTGGCGTCTGTGGTGGAATCCGTAGCGGCATGCTTATGCCATCATCCTTACTGCTGCCCTTGTCTTTGGTCACTGCTACTTCCTTGCTCCGCTTTGGAGAGCTTGCAGCCGTTGTCTTTTCACTACCTTCTTCGTCATCCGTGTGCGTCAGCCAGTAGTTCATGGGAACTTCCACATACCCGGTGCTCACCTGCCGTGGAAACCCATCTAGCTTTGCTTTCTCCATGCTCAAGTGAATTATCTCCAGATCCTCTGTCCCGTACTGGTCGCCAGGTGCTATAGTGGATGCCCCATCGCTGCTGCTGCCGTTGCTGCCAGTACTGCTGCTGCTGTCGTGCTTGCGTCGTTTTAGTCCACTAAAGTACCCTTTGACATGTGTTGATAACTTGTTTATTCTACTATTCGATGCCATATGTGAAATAGCAGAGGTTAGAAAAAAAGCCAAATTATAAAGTATAACAAAGATTAGGTTGGCTTATTCACCCCACTTTTCTAATATAAAAAGCAGTGCTTATATGCTGTCAAAATGTTGGATAATAGTATATGCTATGTAAATGATAAAATGAATGGGTATATGCCAGAATATATATAATACTAGTAGTAGTTTTTTAACCTTTAAATTCTACTGTATGTAGAAAAAAAGAAAAAGGGAGAAAAAAATGAAATGAAATGAAATGAAGCAAAATGAAAACGAAGAATAGAAATGTTCAAAGGATGGAACTGACAGAATGCCTATGTACGTTATATATGAACAGAATTATAAAAGAAAAGAAACCTAACTACAGCAAATAATGTATGTAGCTGTTCTTTCTTTCTCTTTCTCTTTCTACCACCATAAAAGAACAATAAGCTGGTTAAACGAGAGAAATGAGAGAAAAACAATTGTCGCGTCTTTACTTTTTACTTTTTCTTTCTTTTTGTGCGTATAAAGCTAAAAGAGAATAGAATCTGAATAAAAAATGTATTGGTAGTATAAAGAAATGAACAAGAAAAATCGTAAAATATTTTTTTCTTGTTCTTTACTTTTTAGTGTCTCGTGTCCCGGTGAACAAAATATGATTTCTAGCAAGAAAAAAAAGAACGAAACGGAAACGCGCGTGCTTGTTGTATTCCTTTTTACGTCAAACTTTTTTATTTTAGCTAGAAAGTTAAAGTGGAAAGGAATTAGAAACGAAAAAGATTAATGTCAATAATAGAACGAGCCCCTGGCGCATTTGTAGCTTTATTCCATACTGCAAGAGCCATTGTACGATATGTGAGATGCTGTATCTACGTTTTATTAGTTCAATTCCGATTTTGTTCATCGTGCTAAACTAGATTGTCTTTCATCTATCTTGTTTCAAATTCCTTTATTGTTGCTATTGCCGGAGAGAACAATAGGCGATATAAAGACACACATATCAGAAAGAAGCTTCCCTAAAAAATTGTCTTCCAACCTTCTTTCCTCACTAGCGAATCTCCATCCCCATGACACATGATGCAAGAAGGAAAGATAAAGGAAAGAAAAGTCCAACATGTAAAGACACCACCACTATCACCATGACCACCGTTCTTCTACTCAACTGACTCAAAGCATGTCGCACAGCCTGAAATATTACCAATACAGCAACAGCGCACACACATGGGCTAATCTGACAACAACAAAAAGCCGATGAATAATAAGATAATAAAAGGCACCTGTTGACTCTCCCCTTTGAACAAATAAAACGGTAAGAAAGTGTACAATGCCCAACACGCAAGGACAAGAAAAAGCGCTGTTCTACTACTGCATGCCAGAGCCGCTAAGAAGAACGGCCAGATTGGAGTTGAACGACTCATACAGGGACTTGGCCATCTTCTTGCTGCCAAGTGACTGCAGATCGTGGTAGGCATCGTTGCTGGCCTTGAGGAGCTCGTCAACGCAAAAGTCGTAAAAGTCCTGCTCGGCAATGCGGTTGACTTCCAGCCCGACCTTCTGCATGTTGGCAAACACGTGCTCGCTCTTGGACCACACGTTCTTTCCCTGCGTGCTGAGATATGCAAGCTCGTAGAGAACGCCGCGCACGCCCGCCGTGCCAACCGTCTTCGAGTCGCTGGCGGTGGTGCCCAGCCCGACCTGTTCCTGCGGCATCTTAGCCTTCGGCAGCTCCGGCGGCGCATCGGCATTCCTCAGCTCTTCCTTGGGCTTCTCAGTGGGATTCTCTGGCGACTGGTTTGCACATGGCGTCTGGTCGCTTGAGCTCTGGGACTCGGGTTCCGGCGTCTTTGGCTGCTCCTGCGCCAGTGTCTTTGACTGCTCCTGCGCCGGTGTCTTTGGCTGCTCCGGTGTTATTGCCTTTGGTGCCGCTTTCGGCGGTGCATCGTCCTTTGGCGTAGGCAACTTGCGGCGATTCATGGTGGGCGCATGCGAGTGCACCACCATGTGTCCAGCCGTGGACTTTTTGCGCGTGGTTGGCTTGCGCATGGCCAGAGGGGATACGCTGAATCCCCAGTCGCTGTCGCCATCCTTGGGCACAGGCCGCCAGTCATAGACCACTGTAAGCCGCAGCTCGGTAGAGCCCGAGTCGCGGCTCTGGCTACTCTTTGACGACCGCGCCTCGGTGACGATGGATGCCGATGTGCTGGGCCGCCCCCGGATCTTGTCCAGCGCATCCATGGTCAACGACGATGACCGCGGCTTATCCTGCGATTCGGGTGTCCGCTGGACCAGCTCAGCGTGCGAGCTGAAGTGCGCAAGGACTCCTGGCTTCTTCCCGATACCTGTCGAGCCATCATGCAGAAGGCGGCTCTTGGGATCCGCCACGCTCTTGCCACCGCCCTGGATAATCTCAATAGCTTTTGGCGGTAGTGGCGGCAGATCCTTCATCTGAATCTCGCGTGTCATCCTAAACGACGACCGCACCGAGTCCGTCGACCTCCGCGACTCCATGTTATCCAGCGATGCTGCTCCCGAGGATGAAAAGAAGTTGTGCGTGTGTCGCCGTGACTTTGCTGTTCCTGTGCGTGACGACGAAGACGACGGTCTTGGAGGCGTAGGCAACGCTTGAGAGGTGCTTTTTGGCGGTGAAGGCGGGATGCCGATACTGGCACCATATGTTGAGGGCGTCTTGGGCTTTGCAATGTCCTGCACAGATGGTTGGAACGCAGCGGGAACCGTCAGGGTCGTGCGTCTTCCTGATGGCTCTGGAGGCGCAGCAGGCGCTGGATGCTTATCTATGGTTCTCTTGCGACGCAGTCTATCTGATCCAATTAGCGATTTAGCGACATCTACTAGCGATGCGGTCTTGGGCCGACTAGCACCGCTACCGCCGGATGCATTGTTGTTATGATTATTGATGTTGTTGCTGTGGTTAGTTGTTGTGCTGCTCCGGATGCTGCTGCTAGTGCTGGAGCTGGGCTCTGCTGTCAGTGGTGGCGTATTCAGTCCAAGACCCAGGTGTGTTTGGGATGCAGGGGTACGGTGGTGTTTGTCAGTCTGCATCGATGGGCGCTGGTATTCTGACTGCTGCTGCTGGTACTGTAGCTGGTTGTTTTGTATGGAATATTTTGCGGAAACGTTGCGGCTTACGGATCGTTTGGCAATCGGCTGCTGCTGCCGCGATGGCGGCGGCATTGGTACAGCTGGTAGTTGTCTCTGTTTCTCTCTATCGAAGCGAGACGGACTGTCGTATGATGATTCCTTTGGCTCTGGATGCTTGGATGAAGCAAAAGCAGCAGAACGCTCTGAGTTCTTCTCGTCAACAGACTCCACAGCATCATTCAACATCTTATCACTACTAGATTCCACTGTCGATTTTGAGCTCTTCTCGCTAACAGACGTTGCAGCAGCAGAACCAGTAGCAGCGGCGGTGGTCTCTTCTGTTGGCGAAGTAACGCCAGAGGCCTTGATACTGTTGAAACGAGAAATAAGCCAGTCTGCAAACTCAGCTTCTATCTCCGTTGCTGTATTAGGCGTCTGTAGACTGTAGCTTTCACGAGAGCGCATATCCTCGCCAAAAACCATTGTGCGAACAACCTGCGAGAGTGGTATTGCGCGGGCCAAAACAGGAATATTCTTCTCCCGATCGCCTTCCGCCGCAGCGCCTGAAAAAGGATTCTGTGAAACAAGTATGGTGTTGATAAACGCATGTTCTGCCGTAGACAGCTTGTTCTGAAAGTCCTCCCAGACCGCAAGAACCTTGTTGGGAAACACCTGTTCGAACTCCGACCACTCGCCATGGTTGAAGTAGTACTTGTAGATGGCTGAGCTGAGAATCCGCGTTGACTCTGTCTTGACGTCAGCCCACCGCCGCTCAAGGCGCTCAAGACTGGTAAACTCGTAGTTTTCCAGCTTCAACGACGGCATAGGCGGCGCCAGCGCTGCAGGTAGAGAGTGGTTGCGCTTGCCGTTGATTCCGGCCGTCTGGTGCCGCATAGTGACTGAGCGATTGGCGGGGCGCGAAAAGGCATTGTCCTGCCCATCTAGAGCACTTATTTTCCGGCGCCGCACAACTGAGGTCTTTTTCGCCAGATCACCAACCGCCCGAGACGAGTCCGACGAGTTTCCGCCGTCGTTCTCACTGTCCGATGGCCGAGGAAAGCTGTCGTAACCGTCCTCTGATGAGCGCGGAAAATTAACCTTTTGGTCTGCATATGGTCTGTCAATGCGCGAGGGAAATGAGCTGGCAGCGCGGGCCTGAGTCTCAGGGATGCGCGGAATAGGCGGAAGTGGTGGCATCTCCGTGGCTTCCCAGCGCCGTTCGAAATCGGGGTCGAGCGCATAGTTGCCCTTTAGTGTTGTATGGTTTATGATTGTGGATGAAGCTATCGGTATGGCCAGCGTGTTTGAGCGGGTGCGCTCGTGAAACATCATCGTCTCGTCCCTGGGGATCGTAGGCGATTGGAGCTGCTGTATGGGCGGGTCGGCCAGGTACGTCATTACTGGCCGTTTGCTCGGATGTAGATTTAGCCCGAGCCCTCCACGGCCCGCGCCTTTGCTGCGACCTATGCTGCCACCGCCTATGCTGCCACTGCCAATGCTGCCACCACTGCCAATGCTGCTGCTGCTTCCGCTGCTGATACCCAGAGCTGGAGAGTTGCTTCTGCTCCTACTCCGGGACTTGATGTTTGGCGCAGAGTTGGCTGGCTTGGGCGATGCGATGTGTCTGTGAGGCCAGGACGACATCACCGAGACGCTGGTTCTTTGTGTGTGGTCTGCCTGTGTATGATACATTTGCCCCTCTATCCGGCAAGAAAAGAAGGAAGGAAAAGGGGGGTTTTTGGGGGGTGGGGTGGTTGATTGGGGAGGCAAAAAAAAAGGTTTAAAAACAAGATAAGAATGAAATAGAAGAATGAAGGCAAAAACAAACAAACAAACAAACAAGTGTAAAGAGTATTACGAGAACAAAGCAAATAATTCAAACTTTAAAAATATTAATGCGGGGAAGAGAAAAATAGAAGAAAAAAACAGGTGCGGTTTTCGACAAGTCTTGTCGGAGAGAACTATGAAAATCTGCAAATGAAAAAAAAACAAAACAAGATTGCGAGTTGAATATGTATTTCCTTTGTTTGTGCCCAAAAAATAGGGAAAAAACAATCCACAGCTTGTTTTTAATGGCAATGATGATGATGATGATGTTGGTGATTATGAAGGATGAAATAGACGGTAAACTATATGCGAGTCCAAATTGTGTGCAATAAATATTACACCGAGCACTCTGCGGCTTCCGAGAAAAACAGCAAAGATAAATGAGAATGCAGAACCGTGATGTGCAGAGCAGGAACCTGCCAAATAGTAAGCAAGTAAATGAAAAATGATGCTGGCTGGCAAGGCCTGTAGAACGGAAAATAGTACTAATAAAAGGACTGCTATTGAAACGCGTGTAAGGAGGAGAAAGAGAGAGGCATACAACAGCATCAGCAACAAGAACAGTTATTCCTATTATGCTCCATGCAAGACATGGGCGCGTTTGTGGGCATGTAATAAGCCAGAACGAGGGAAAAGAGAGCAATGTCTGTTCTTCTGTTTTCGTTCTCCATTGCCGCAAAGAGAGATTGTAGAGTGCGACGAGCCTTTGGTCTCTTCTCTGCCTTCCCATCGCTGGCAGCAGAATGCACGCAAGCAAAAAGAGACCCGCGCGCTCTTTCTGCTGCAGCATGTCCCGCTTTATTTGCACGTTGTTTGTGGATACCGGACGCAGACGAGGCAATGAGTGTCTTGCCAAACCAACATCAGCAGCAGCATCAGCAGCAGCATCAGCAGCAGCATCAGCATCTCTTTCTTTTCCTCTTGTTTTGCGTGCCATTTTGCTTGTCTGCGCTCTGACAAAAAAGAAAAAGAGAACAAGCCAAAATAGAGTGCCATAGGGTTTTTTCACGCACATTGGAAATGCCAAGTCCTTGTTCCTCGCCTTCCCTACTCTTTGTTTGCATGGCCGGATCGACATTTTCCAGAACAACGCCCAGCAAGCCCTTTCCCATTCGTCCCAGCCAGAAAGCAGAGTTCTTTTTACTCTTTTTGCACTCTCTTCCGCCAAGTGAAAGGGGGTTGTCCGTCATGGTTCCACAGCGCTTAAAACAGCCCTACTCCTCTTCTCCCTTCCATCTTCACGAGAACTAAGTGATTTACACAAACCTTCTCCTGCGTTCGGAGGATGTCAGCGGTTCTCGGAAAAAAGTCATTTACTGCAATGACTGACCTGACCGAAACGGTCTTTTGATTTCGCCTTCACACGCCGTCTATTTTACACCTCTTCAGACCATACCAGCCTGATTCCAGAGGCCATGCTGTTTTGTGTAACAATCTGTGTTTTGATGGGAACAATAGCATCCACATATGAATAGATATGAAGCGTGATTTCGCCCGCTTGTTTATGTTAGTGGTTTTGTATCGTCAATCTATACACGGTTTGTGATGATGAAGCAGAGCGTCATCTATTTGCACACAACAGTAAACATGGATCGATCTATACCAGCCTATTTTAATATTTAAAAAGAACGGTAAAAGAAGGCTGGGGATCCTTTCAAGTCAAGTCCCTCTGTGCTTGCTTGCATGTCCATGGATGGAATGAAAGCCCTTTTTTACTCTATTACTTTTGCCTTTGTGCAATTCTTTCTGTTAAACAAACATACAAAACAAAACAAATAAAGTAATCGCCATCTCCTCAAAAGCACCCCCATTCCTTAAGTGCAAAAACTCGTAAAGTATCCTCTCTTGAGCTCTCTTCCTTGCAGTTCTGTCACTCACAAAGGAAAATCGCCATTTCTCATGTTGGCTGTCTTTTCTGACGCATTCCCCCCCCAAAAAAAAAACAAAACACAACATAAAGTTGACCCAAGGAAATTAGCATACTGAAATCTAAACCACTTTTAATACAGTCAAGCCTCTGTAAAAGCATTGTCTATAAAAGCATTATTCCCTATCGTTGTACGATTTTTCGGTTCCCAACTTTGAGCACACACTAAAGTCTCTCTTAGCCCTCCTTTTAAGTATTAAAGCGTGTTTATCCAGCCCGCCCACGCTTAAAGCCTCATTGGTAAATGAATAAACCATTGCTGGTCAATCATTTTTCACTAGAAACACATGCTATTTAAGTAAAAACATTTTTATTACCATTTTTATTAACGATTAATAAATAATTGTAGATAAGAAATATATACGTTTCTATTTAAAGTTGTTATAGGATTAGGCCGGTATAGTGTTCAACAGGTATATAAAGCCCGCCTCCCCAGGATCCCCCTTGTGATCCTGGTTGGACTTCCTTTAGTTTGTTAGTTATTCAATATACTCTTATATCATAACAAAAGTACTGAAATTATTTAAACCAATGTATTAACTATGTTTGGTGTTGTTGTAGAGCCATTTAATGGTAAAAACACATTATATGTATTCATATTCCTAATTATATGCTGTGTATTAACGCCTATTTGGAGTGTGCCACTTGTTATCGCTTTAATCACTTCATAAATGCAATTTATGTTGTAGCACATAGGCTCACTAGACTCATCTGACTGTGTCTAACTTATCAATGATGCAAGAACATGCTTTTATATCTGTGTTTCATGGATAACATCTTTTTGGCACACTCAGGTAAACCTGTGGCAGTTGTGTTTTACAATATACAAACAATGTACCAAGTAAAATAATATACTGAGTTTATTCACCTATGTGGGTACAGTAAATTATTTAATAAAAACATTAGAATGAAACCCAGCTAAAGTGTTTTGGAGTTTTATGCTCATCAATCTCATCACTATATGAACCAAATCATAACAAATAAATTGAATAATCTAAGGAGTAAAATCCTATAAAATAAAACCTATTTATCATATTGGTTTTCTATGACAAAACCATACATTTGTAAACATATCAATATTGTTATGATGATGTATGGCGATGTTAACATTTGATCCAAATGTTAACATCATATACACATAAATAGTAACATTTAAATTAGGATGTGGTCCTAATAGTTGTATTCTTTCGAAGTATAGAATAGTTGGTGGCTATAAAAGCACCACTATTCTATGATTTGAGAGGTTTCCATTAGCAAGCCTTTTGAAGAGTATTTATTAAAAAAGAATTACTGAGAAAACCTAAGTTTACAATAAATATGCTCTGATATTGCTGTGTGAACTAACAAATGCATTATGATGAAATCATGCTTTCATCTGCTTTGATCTAAGCAAAATATATTTATGCAATGACAAATGTCAATGTCAGCATAATTAACAGTAAAAACTTAATGTTATTTAAAAAAGAAGAAAACATATGTTTCCATTTAAAAGGGTAATTATTGCCATACATGTAATCACTAAAAAGAAAAAAGTTCAAGTTTTTTGAAGAAATTATTATAGTTAAAAATACAATGATAGTTTTTTCTTTTATTTTTTTATGGCAATGGAAAGTGATATCCATACTGTCCAGGTGCTAATTTCCGCCACCAGTTGGTGCCAACAGTACAGGCCCAATCTTGAAAACCATGTTACTTTGGTGCATGGGTGGATGACACATGTGACTATGTTTGCTAATTATATTTTTATACATGAATTCAAAATTAATGAAGATTTTAACAAATTGCCACAGGGCCCACTACCTGTACAACTGCAGAATATAGCTGTATCATTGCACAATGACTGATCCTCAATGGAAATGTTCTTCTGTGAATGTCTATTGGTACTTTTAACTGTGAAACTATGCATGATCAAAAAAAAAAGAACAGAATAATTCCTTGCAACTTTGTTAGACAGTATGTTGACAGATACAGAAAAGAGGCTGGCAACCTCAAAAACTTCAGAATTCAGGCACCCAGACAAACTGCAAATTATAAAGCAAAACAATTGGCAGTAAACTATTATACCACCATTAAAAACAATTTCAAGAACATGATTGGAAGTGTTGTAAATGTTCTTTTGTGCACAAAAGAACATGCACAGCAAATTTCTAATAATATGGCAGGCCAGCCATTGTTGGAAATCCACCATGCTAAGGAAGCGCAAGCCTGGGGGCCTGCCTGCTTGTTGAAAGAATTGTTGTGTTCTTTGTGCACATACAATGTTATGCCAACATCTCATACAGAAGCTGCACATGCATTGTTGCAGCCATTTTTTACAGTGTATGGCACAAATTTTGCAATGTTAATGGACAATATTTTATTAGATGTTAATGGAAACCCTACCAAACATCTATGTGGATACTATGCATTTGCAAAAATCCTTGAAGAAAACAGCAACCACCAATTTCAATGTTTTCCTCTGTGAACAGAGTGGATACCTAAGTTTATGACCATTGATAGTACAATTCTGCATGCTATTATTAACAAGGAAAAAGGGAATTCAAAATCTAATCTAAAAATGTAGGCTAAGATTGTTAACCTTGGCCATAAGCCATTTCACCAGCACAATGGTTACAGATTTCTTGGTATGGTTATTATGAATGGTATTACATGTGGCATTGTAAAACAGAGAAATAATACAGTTCAATCAAGAAAATGCAGAAGCAACAACAGCAGTGATGATTCCAACAGAATTTATTGTAAACTCTCCAATATAAAAACAAAAATGAAAGAAAGGCCCCCTCTCTCTTCCAACTTCCCTCGAGACATAGAATATCGGTGCTTTTTATAGCCACCGACTATCCTATTCTCTTTTAAAAGAGTACAACTATTTAGATCACATCCTAATACGGAATTATATGAGTACGATCAAATGTTAACCTTCCGCCCAAACATTAACGTTGTCGTACGTCATCATAACATCCATGCTGTTTGAATCACAACTTAGCAGCAGCAATAAACTTTCGGCACATTGCAAACAGTCTCCAGCAAAACGGTGCAGTTCCTGTGTGTTTCCAATGCAGCAATCATGTCAGGAACAATGCAGCTGTGCCAGACAATGGCGAGGTGCCTCCTGATGGTCCACCTGCTCAATGTTGATGCACAGACTAATCATTAGCTGTCATTATGCCGTAGTCTTTAACGATTCTGCGACGGAATACACCCCCTATATGGGATAAGGACGACGTCAAACTCTTTCACAAGGTAAGTGGTTGTATATTGTTTATTGTGAAAATATGATTGCGATTGTTATTTTTGTATGTATGCTAATATTATTTTGAGTTTTTCTGCCCTTCTTTGTATGTTTAACGGAAATCGCGTTCCGTCTTCTGCACTCCGCTATAATGGCATAATCATATTAATCCATACGAAACGAGCTTGCACAACTCTATAACGATATAGGAGTTTGACTGTAACGTCGACAAGGAAACAGAAAATGAAGCACAATAAAAATGTATCACACAAATAATAATAAAACAATAACAAAACAAAACAACATAGTGGGCAACGCAATGGAGTGCTTCTAATATGTCTAAACATCAGGGCCAGTCCAGTAAGCATTACACGGGTGCTCTGAAGACAAGCGTAACGGTAAAAAGGCCTCAGTTGTTCCTTTGGAACAGCGAACTGAGCATGCCCTCCCAGCCATCCTTCTCAGCAGTCTGACTATCTGCCGACCACGGTGGGCTTCCAGCTCCCATGTCCATGGACGATGCAACTGGAGACATTTGCTGGGTTCTTGTCACGTCGTCAAAGGCCTGTTGCAGCGTTGCCACGGTTGCCGACACATGTTGTTCTATATCTGGCGATGCTTGGACCTCTCCAAGACTGCTGCCTGGCTGGCTATTGCTTGAGCCAGGCTCCACCTTGTGTTCGAGTAAAGTCGACAGCATGCCTATCGACTGCTGGTGCTGGTGCTGGAACTGCTGATGCTGGGGAGAGAAAGAAAATTCGGGCATGGCAAGCGACTGGTGAATGCCCTGCTTCTTGTCACTTCCGGATGTATCCGTCAGAGAGCGGGTCATTCTCACCAACGGCGAGGCACTCGGGTCTGCTGTGCCGAGATCCAGAAAGTCCGTCGAGGCTGGTCTTTTCTTGGCTAGTGTCTCTGGTGAAAATGAGCTCAGTCCGCGCGATGATGATACAACCAGACTCTGGGCTGGACTGGATAGCGACTTTGACACCTTCCTCTTTGGCTTGGATAACGGAACATTGGACGGTTTTTGGCGTGAGCTGCCACCACTGCCCGGGCCTTTATGTTGTTGCTGTTGCTGTTGCTGTTGCTCCTCACGTTCCAGTCTCCTCTGCTTTTGACGGGCCTGCATCCTCTTTTTCTTTGCAAAGTACACCTCGCGAGCCTTGTTTGCCAGCTGATGGAACTCCCGCTTGACCTCCTCAGGCTCCTCGCGCCAGTATTTGCCAATAACACCGGATGCAGCCTCAACGCTGATTCCAGGACGCTCGGCACGCAGCCTTGCGTTCTTCATTCTTCTGTACAAGATAAAGGCATTTGGTGGCTTGCGCAGCGGCTGTTCGTCGTCCTCGATATCCTCCGACAAAGCACTTCTTTTATCATCTGCCTTCTTACCAGCCTCGGCGGCCACAACAGTGGTGCGCTTGCTTGTCTTGCTGTTATTGCTGCTGTTATTGCTGCTGTTATTGTTGTTATTGCCGTAACTGCTTGTGCTCATGTTGTCGTCATTGTTACCATTACCGTCACCATCGTACCCATCATCCACATCCATTGTGCTGTCAAGGTCATCGTTCTTTGGCGCTGAATTACGCAAACCAGCCGACTCCTTAACTGCACTCGTGTCCGGATATGGCATCGTTGCCTGCTTGCGGGTTATGGAGCGCGATGTCTTGCGCTGTGAGGACGCAGATATCTTTCTTGTATGGTTAGTGGGTTTGGCAGAACCTCCCAAGGACAGCTGCGGCAAAGAACCGGTTTCTTCGCGGTCGACAGGGGCTGGAAAGAAGGAGCCACCAAACGGATGCGGATTCGAGTAGGACGAGGACAACGACTGGGGCGGTGACGACATCAGCCCCATATTCCCATTAGGTACTGATGCTGCTGCTGCTGTCGCGACTGGTGTGCTTGGAATTGCATCAGCCATGGATCCAGCTGCTGTGTTTGGTAGGGAAACGCCAGGAATGGAGGTCATAAAAGATGCCGCTGCATTGATATGATCATAGAGACCTTGGCTTGCAACCGTGGTAAAGAGAGATGACTCGGCGTACGGCAGGGTTGGCATGTTGTGTGGAGACAATCCCATCTCATCTGGGGGCGGGCTCAGCGGCTCGCTTGTACTATGGAGTTGTCCAAATTGCGAGGGATCAAGTTCCGACAGCGGCAGACTCCTTGGCTGCGTAAATACAGAGGGTGCAGCCTCGGGTGGTCGCGTAAGCTGATACCGGGAGACCATAAACCTGGAACCGTTGGGCTCCTGTGCCGCAGGAAGTCGAAGGTCTGAGGCCATGGCCAGATTGGTAATGCCTGAAGTTACAGAGGTCATGCTTCTGGGCGTGTTGGGCGGTGACTGCTCCCGCTCGCGCAGCGCCTGGACGTGCTGTGGAAGGTTCTGTGCAAGAAACGTCCGCACAATGGTTACCATGTGGTCTGGCACCAGAATTGGCTGAAACCCCTGGCGCACCTCTAAATATCTTCGGTTGTCGTACTTGATGAGACCAAGCGGTGGATGGCTGCCTGGTCTTTGGACATGCTGCTCTCGGCGTATCTCCAGACCACGTACCTGCTGGATCAAGGCAAGCTCCTGAGCCGTAATCTGGTCGCGTGTCAGGGCTGGCTCCTCCTGCGACATGCTCAAGAGTGTTTATTTCTTTGGGCTTGCAGATGCAGCAGAGTAGGTGTTAATATTAAACACAAGAGAAAAAAACACGCAATGGGGCAGGGCGCAAAAGACGCGTGTGGGCGGGGTTTAAATGTTTGTTATATTTACACAGCAAGCGAAACCCGGGTGCAATGCGTTCCTTTTTCTCTCCTTAAATGGCAGGTCTCTTTGGAGCTTTGTGGATTGCACACGAGCAAAGAAAGAGAAGAGGTGTTGCTCTTTGTAAATGCGCCAATAACAAGTTACAAAAAATGCGCTCTTGGTTTCCAGAGGTATGTTCGGACTGTAAAGAAACAAGGGGTCTTTAACACCCACGCAACAGAGTTTGGGGGGAAAACAACAGGGGATACCTATGGCTGGTGTAAGTATCGTAAGGAGTAGTGTACAACGACTGTTTAGTTACAAGGCATGGAGCAGACTGAGGTCAGACAAGAAAGCAAGGGCTGCCTTCAATACAAGAGAAGATAAGGTGAGGAATAACAAGGCAGACTAGTCAAGCAAGACGGAAAAGAAGAGCAGGTCGTGCCCATCCTCTTTTAATATGCAACGCTTTTTCTTCCCGCCGGGACTGTCTTGTAAACGAGGCCACGCTCCACTTGCCTGCAATAGAAAAAGAATGAAAGGGGAGGAAAAAGGGCTGGTAAAGAATAAAAGAAAACCAGCTTCGCAACCTTCTGTCTTCTCTTGCCGTTGCTGGTAGCCCAAAAACACATGCAGGCATGTTTGAATGGGTGACAAGCGCTTTCGCGGGTGGAATAAGAGCATAAAACGCACATTCCTTGCAGCACGGCCGCCATGTAAGCACAATCGCAACTGCCAGGGTCACACACCCCGGGTATGAGCACGCAAAAGCGAACAGGAAAAGACCAGCAGAGAATCACACCCGCCGTTTTGGTGTCCAACACAGCCCTTCCGCCTCTGGCCGCAAGAAAAAGAGGATGCTGCAGAAAGAAGGGTGCTGCGGGAGGAGGGGTGTGAATGCGCGAATCGCCCAGCGAGGAAAATGAACGGTGAATCCTTCTGTGCAAGCACGCAAGCCGGCAACGATAGAGACGAAGAAGAGGGGCAGGCAAATGCATGGAATGAAGCGCCAGCTGGAGTTCAAATGCCTTCGGTTATTTGCTTGCGAGCAGGTCATTATGCCTGCATATGCAGCTGGAGCTGAACATCACAACCTTGGAACTTCGCTGTGCACTCTCCTTCGCTTTTGCCGGCTAACCTAGCAGGGGTGCAGATGCGATCGCCCATCTTGTTGGCCGCATCCGCTGTTTCCATGCTCGCCTTGTTCTTTAATATCCAATACATCGCCTAATTGGGAAGGTCGTTGAGAGGAGAGTCATCCCCTCGCTGCGCAGGAGAGACGGTGATACACTTTTCGTTCGGATCCTATACATCGAATAGCATAGAATGGCACAAGCAGCAAAGCTGGCGTGCTCTAATTGCTACTTTTGAGTTTTAATAGATAAAGCCATTTGCCAAGCAAGCAGCAATGCTGCGGTGGCTCTTAGCACTGATCATGGCCAGGCGCACCCATTTCTCAACACAACACTTGTTGCTCGTCCTTCGCAAACCAGCATTTCTCTGGAAGAAATAGGAACATGCGCAGGTCCACTCGCAGACAAGCAACATCGGCTTGAAATAGAAAACAATGAAGGCTTGTTTTCGGACAATAACGGAGAGAGTATGCGCTGAGCAGACAGGTGTGTCACGTTTCAACAACCACTTGTCTTTTGTTAACACATCCAGGGCATTATGAACGCCGCCTGGCTGCTCTTTTTTATTTTCATTTTTGTGGTGGAACACAATCACTTGGAACAATGGATGAGGCAAGTGGATAAAGAGACCTTTTTTTCTGGGTTCCGTGACTGGATGGCAAGGACAAGATCCACCGAGCTTGCATGTCTGGTGTGCCCTAGTTTGCAAAATGTGTTTTAACAAGTCAAATGCAATTCCTAAAGGGGAAGAGAGAAAAAGAGAAAATGCCTAGCAGCGACCTTGTGGCGAGAATATATGTATAATAGTCACATTGCTAACGTTATTTTGTTCCATTTTCAGTTAGTGTCGCTTTTCGCGGAATAGCAGACATACTCACCTGTCTTTTTCCATACGCTTGTCATTGCTAGTATGTTTGCTCTTGCACCAGTAGTATTGGTGATTTCCTATTGCTTTTTTCCACGAGAACTGTGCTTATCTCTTATTTTTTGTTTATGTTGTCTGTGTATTATTTGAACCTGCTGGTATACAGTTTACAGCACCCAAATATCTCCTTTTGTCTACGGAATTGACCATCAACAATCAAAAAGATAAGAAAAACAGACCGTGCTTCCACCAATTTTCTATTTGTATACGGCAGCTGCATTTGGTCATGTCAAAAGGAATGCTAAAACAATACGCTATTGTTTGCGTACAGCCTCTTGCTGCTCGCAAAAAAAGAAAAGCATAATATCCTCATGCTTTCATACTACAGTCGGCGTTTGTGCCATCAAAACACCCAGCAAAAGCCCAAGGTGCACAATGAAGTAAGAAAAATACGCATTCACATATGTTCAGTTGAAGAAGGATTAGTGTATCACACTTTATTTGCATACACATATTGGGCAGCAAATTGAAAGACCGTGTATAAGGATCTGTATTCTTTATTTTGCGAATTATCACTATAGTGCACATACTGCCCGCATTGCCAACATTTGGACAAGAAAGGTTGTATTTTAGCTTATCCAAACAAAAAACAACCCATGCTTGCCAAACCCATGGGCTGTGTGTTGAGTAATTGCTTATTATAAAGCGTTACCATTGTCTGTATTTATCCTTGCTGAAAACCGCACTTTTCTTCTTGGAGAATAAAAAATGCCATAGAACAATATACTTTATGAGAAACACTGGCGTAATACAACAACAACGTCAACAACTGCAACTGCAAAAGATTATGCTTGCATGTGTGCGTTTGTCGCATTGTTGCATGGCCGAGATTGCTGTGTCAGCTTTACAGGATTTATTTTTATTATTTTCACAAGAGCTATTCCATTTACGTGCATAAGTTATTTTCCATAGAAAGAGGTGTACACTGACCTTTTTTAACTCAGACTCGGCAGTTGATTTGTATAATCTTTGAATTATTTATTTTGCATATACAGTGAAACTGTGATGTTGAGTAAAGAGCAGACGTAAGCCTAATCTTGTCAAAGGGCAAGTTATATCCTCACAGTCATGCAAGTAACTTTTTTCAACTATGGACAAAAAACAAAGAGCTGCTGCCTTGCAAAAACTTTTATTTTGCAGCAATGTCACTACAAAATTTTATTTTTATTTTCAAAATTTTCAAGGAATTCGACATGATTGCCCTTGCAAGCTATTCGAAAGACTCGCTCTTTGCAAACGAGCGCTGCCTCTTCAACTGTGATCTGCAGCCGACTTGTATTCTCTGTATCACCGGGGCAAATGGGCCTTGCAACAGTGTAGACAATCAACAGTCAGTTAAAATAAGCATGCATGCAATGTGTCCTGTATCCCCTATTGCAAAAGTACAACATCTGCACTCAAGAATATTTTTGTTACAAAATGGATAACAAGAAAACAAGGAAAACACGCATAGTGTTTGAATCTTTTGATTACATGGGCCAAAAAAATCCAAAGGTAGTCAATTCATTTATCTCCTGGATAACAACGATTGTATAAGCAATGGTTAACAACGATCAGCATGTTGACATGTATTATTTGCTTTGACCATGGGCATATCATAACACCATGCTGTTCAATGTCGCTGTTGTCAAATAGAAAAATTCCAAAAAGTTAGTACCACCCGAGTATGTGCATGATTCATAAGACCTTAACTCGTGCCTACATTGCTGTACTATTTTATGTACCGATTGTGATTATTTTGCCATATACTTGTGATAATGCTCAAACAAATTATAGACTGTGAATTTTTTTATTTATGAGTCTCCGATCTTGGATTTTCATCTTTCCTTGGCGCCATATGCTACACATGATTTAATTATTTCCAAAATAATATTTTGAGGTTAAACAAAAACAGAACAAAACAATTCATACCATCTGACTCTCTTGTGAATGACCAATGTTTATTTGTTTTCCTCATAAATGACATAAAGATACATATCTTAATGTATCCCAGGTAGTCTCTATGCACAGACAGCTGATATGGAGCAAACAATTGCCTTGGGCGTTTTATGACGGGATGCCTATTACCAATGCCCCAATTGTCTGAGCTTGAGATATAGAACCGCCGATAATCCAGCTTAATGAATCAGCCATAAAAATCATAATAAAATTTATTATAAACATGTCTGCTACAGAAAAATTGAAATGTTTCCGTCCTTGAAAAATTGCCAACAAACAGATAAAAGGTGAACCATGATTTTGAATGTCAACCTTTTTTCTGTTTTACCAGTAGCATTAGTGAATACAAACAAAATGGCAGTTATACATAACCATTATCGTTTGGTATCAAAAAACATTGCGTGTTTGATTAGGAGAGTTGCCTTTTTAATTTTTACTTGCAAATATGTAAACAAAAAAAACAGCAAGGCCTAAAGAACATTTTCCATCAGCAGGCACTAATTTCACGACGGCTCATCAATTCAAACCCAATGCAAATCTGTAAACATGATCTGGTTGTCTTTTGTATTTAGTTTTTTTACAAGTATTAAAAAGATACATAATCATAACATTAGCTCATACAATGGCTTGAGCTGATTGTCGCCGCTCTTCTGCTTGAAAGAATGAACATGCATTCCGATTTACTCTTTTCAAGCAGCATTAATACTTACTTACAAGGCATGACTACCCGGTTCAGCACCAGTTTATTGCTTGTGGTTTGCGCTAAAAAATGTAAACAGGATGTGGCATATGCACCGTTTATTAACACGCATGTGCCCAGTAGATCAGCCCTCACTGACACCCTTATTTTTTTTTGAAACCGCAATACCATTTGAATCTCTGAAACCGTAAGAGAATCCCAGCTCATCGTGCAAACCATCCCTGCTTTCTGGTTATACAAGCGACACGTATTGTTTTGACATGTCCGACAGTTGGTGCTTTACCAGGCGTATTCTGGAAGCACAGCTAGCCATAACAAAAGGCGTTACACGATTAACAGTCTTTTGTTCGATGCGAGCATAATAAAAATGGCTGCCAGCATCCCTTCGTGTGTCTTTGCATGAATGTTTGGATTTACTTCTTGTTTGTCACTGTAAGGAACACCTGCAAACCCCAACAAACATACACTTTGAAATGCGCCAAGCATACTTTTTCTTTTGGCTCCTAACTGTAGGATATCTGTGTCGTAAACAGAAAAACATTAACTACTGCATTGTTTTTCTGAGGGAGAGAGGACTTTTGCTTATGTCTGCCATGCAAGTTTGGTACACAAATATGCGCCGTTGCAGAAGAGCATCTCTACTCCGTCTGTTTTTAAAATGAATTGCAGTAGTCTGTTGGATTGACAGAAAAACAGTGTGTCAGATACGGTGTATGTGTCTTGTCTTGTTTTGTTTTGTTTTCAAGCCAGTGAACACAAACGGTGTATTGGGAGCGTAGCAAATGCAAGCATAAGAATCATTCCCTCAGAATTTTAATAAAAAGTTGCGCCTTGGCTGCAACAGATAAAAAGAAAAGCAGCTCCACAGAAGAATGTAAAGAAAGACAAGTTTACATGCGCTGCAAAGAAGCAAGCGACATTTCATGTGATGGGTGCCTCGGGATTGCAATTGCAGGACAAGCAGATTTTATTATTTGAAGTAAATGGAGAATTATGTTTGAAAAAAAGTAACTGTTTTAAATAAAGTTTGGTAATAATATCTAAAGCAGGCTTTGAAGTGGCATAAATGTTTCTCTGCGTGCGTACAAGCAGCAGGCTTGTATGAAAAAGAATTATATTTGGTGAATAAGTGAACATGTGCCAAAGAAGCTGCTTTTGTTCGCTTTGTCTGATGTGATTGAATATATGAATTCCACTTGTCTTTTTTTGCCCACCTGTCTTTTGCAGCGCTTAATTGTTTTTGATAGCAGCTGGTTGCAACAAAAATGAAGAAGCATTTAAAAAGCCATTACGGTGTATGCACACATCACTGAAACGGAAGGGTCGGATGACACATAGATGTAGGATAGCATTGCTGGTACATGTGTGGTGTGTATAAGAAAGAGAGAGAAAGGATGACATCTCATGTATGCAACACATGCATGTAATGAACCAAGTAAACAATGTAAAATAAATGAAAACAGAAAAAGAAGTTCAACACAAAAATCAGAGAAATAATAAAAAGACATTTGCTAGTGTAAAGTATGTGTGCTTACAAAATTAATTTTTTAACAAATAATCCGTGAGATGACATAATAGATAATAAATATTTAGTGAACTCTAATACGCCGTTTAAACAACCTATACTTACAAACACAGTTTATTATTACATTCCTATGTGTGCACTGTCATAAAAGCCAATCTTAATCCAATTATATTAGCCGTGATAGAATATATGGATTATGTTGAATCAATATAGTTATATTTTAGTCTAGTCAGTTTACCAATAGCTACTGCATTTGAATGACAAAAACAGAGGATAATAAAACAGAGAATAATATAACGGTAATAGATTAATAATAAAACAGAAAATGTATAAAGATAAAAGAAATAACAATAATAGAAAAATGAAAGAAAAAGAAAAAGATGAGAAGACAGAAGAATACCACTTTTGCACATTAAATAGACCCGTACAAAGGAGAGAAAAGGGCCAGTCTTATATACAATTATCCATTTGGGTAACAGAAAAAGTTCATAAGAAATAAGCACTCGGTAGAATTTTTTATTGCAACCCTGCACAATATGAAGATAAGAAAGAAACACCAACTGTTTCTACAATTTACAATCAGCAACATTGTATGCATAATGTAAAGACAGAGTATTGGAAATGTAATTAGTAATTGTAACCTCATCACGGCTTGAAAACACCACTAAGCCATTTTTAACAGATGTCCAGCAAGCATTTGTTTTGACATTATAGAAAGTTGACAACAGTAAAATAATATTCATTTATAAATTAACGCAAGATGGAAATGGCACGCATACAGATACAATTGTACAAGGACTGAGAATCTAGTCAATAAAGTACGCACACACGCTGGAACTTGGGATTGTATTGTAAAACAAAAAAGGTGGCTGAGTTCTGCCATGCCAATAAAATTACTTTCCGCTTTATGATCTTTGACAGTGCTTTCCCTCCCCCTTTTCCATTCTACAATTGTATTTTCCAGCAATTGTAATAACGTATGGATTGTTTACTGCGCCATCTTCTGCCGCACACACACAATCTATTTATTACAAAAGCTTGTGTAAATTAGTGTAAACTATCTAGCAAATATCTTTTTGGTAATAGAGCAGCTCGTAGCTTGCTTTGTTGGCATTCCATCGTCTATCATTGTAGGAGAAAGAAAAAATCACAGTTGGAAATATCAACCGATTTGTTTTACATTAAATTTAATACTATACCTGCATACTAGCATTCTACAGTCCTTACTATTTTGGTAGCGCAACTTTCTTTCTGGATCATATAAAATAGACTTTTTTACATGAATTTCAATACTCAATTACAAAATGGTCTTTCCCAAACCCACTTCTTTGTCGATAAGTTTAAATACACAATAATCCTATTATATCAAAGTAAGCAACTATTATGAACGCAAGTTAAGCTATTACATACGTACTTTTAATATAGTTTATCAACATCAAAGTTTTAACAAATATTTATAATAATTCACAGACAGAAAAAAAGAAAGCACAATAAAAACGTATATAATGCAGAAAAGGCCAAGAAGGAAATACGCAACAACAATTGAAAGCAATAAAGCAGGGCTTTCAACATAATAGACAACAATAGGAAGCAGCGCGCAATTTAATGAATAAGGGTTTATGAATAAATGCTTAGTTGTGACGAGATATGGAGTAGGCAGGAAGCGTTATTGTGTTGGATGCGTCAACTACTTCGATTTCTGGGATAGTTGAAAGCCCTCCAACCATGCTATTTGGTGTTGTGTTTGCCCTATGTCTATTTACAGGATATGAAGTGCTGGCGGCCGCTTCAAATCCCTGGTACCCAGGCAGACCAGGAAACTGGCTGTTTAACATTGCCCCTGCCATTAGTTGGTGTTGATGATGATTATGCTGAAAATGCAAGGGTGGTTGTTGCTGAGGATGAGGATGAGAATGAGGATGAGAATGAGGATGAGGCTGTGGTTCCATTTGTGGTGTTGAGCCATGATTGAATGCAGCAATCAATGCTGTGTTTGAAAGATCATCGCCAGACTGTGGAAATCCGTTGATTGTGGGGATAAACGAAGATATGCCCTGCCACGGCTGCTGCTGTTGCTGTTGCTGTTGCTGTTGCTGTGCCTGTTGTTGTTGCTGTTGTGCCTGTTGCTGAAGCGCATGGCTGTTTGCTGTTAGCAGCACGCCTAACTGGCCGTGGCTATACGCACCTGGGTGAGGATATAGCTGCATGTGTGGTTGGGACAGGCTTGGACTTGAGGAGGCGTAGGGATACATTAGCGGCGATGAAGACGCTGCGGCAAACGAAACGGCGGTAGACACAGCAGACAATGCCTGCTGGTTGCCAAAGTCAGCAGATGCCATGGCCACCTGGACAGGATACTCGGAGGAAGAGGCAACATTGGGGGGTCCTGCAGATATAATCATTGGCTCGTTGAAAATGGACGGAGTGTGAACAATGTCTGCAGGGATCTCAACAGGCACTCCAGAAATAAAGGAGGCAATGTCGAATGCGGCGGCTGCGGAGTCACTTAGTCCAACAGACATTGAGGCTGGTGTTGCATTTGGGGGGCTGACCATGGAAAGGCCGGCGCTCGCCAAGTCTCTGGTAGCGACAGACTGCTTTTCAGGATATGCCTCAGATGTGTCGGAGAGTCTGTCAGCTGTCTTTGGCTTTTTCTTGTCTCGCCTGATTGACTCCTTGTAAATCTTGTTTTCCCGCTTGTATCGCATAGTGTCCAGTGCAGCAAACTGCTTGTACGGTTCCTTTTGCTCTTCGGTCATCTCTTTCCACATCTGAGCCGCAAGCCCAGAAATGCTTTTGGCTTTTGTGCGTCCGCCATTGGCGTTCTTCTGCTTGTGATACTCGCGCCTAAAGTAGAAGAACGAGTTGCGCGGTTTTTTGGGTTTCTCAACGTCGCCAGAGCCGGGGTCCTCAAGAGGCCGCTTGCGGGTGCTTGAGCCGCCTTCCTTTGAACCTGCCGCCAGAGAGCCTTGTTTCGGACGCTGCTGCTGCTGTTGCAGCTGCGACTGTGGCTTCTGGACACCGCGACCGGGATTGTTTGGCAGTACATCGCTGCACGCTTCGCTCTCCTGATCATCGTCGTCGCGACCATCGTCCTCGGAATGAAACGAGATAATAGGTGTGGCAGTGGTGGCTGCGTCATCGACATTGTCAGTACTTGGCGACACCACCTCAAACACGGCGGGAGACTCCATCCATTCAGCAGAAACCAGATTGTTTGGCTGTTCATTCCCTCGATCATCCGCCAGCCCGCACTGAACTTGTCTAACCTGTGCGACTTCGGCTCCAGAAAGAGCAACAAATGACCCGGATTCCGCTGCCACGGATATAATCTTTTCCAGCCAGCGGTTGTCTGAGGATATGGCTGACAGTGAATCACCGGTCACGACTGCTGAGACATGTGCTGCAACGCTGATTGAGGCGTCTGCATTGGTGCTTGTGCTGTTATTATTGTTTTCAGTTGCTTTTGTTGGCGCAAAGAGGACTGCTGCAATGGTGCTGTTGAGCGGCATGGGAATGGTGTTTGGGATCAAAAGAAGCTGTCTGTCGGATGGAACCAGAACAGTTGTCCTTGTGTATGTAACCCCTGGCCTTTGCGTAATGGTGCTCTGGTCAATGTCGTCGCCAATTGGCGGACACTCTGCAGTAAGCAGCTTTAATCCTTGCTCGGAAGCTGTCATGGAAAAGTCGTGTCTAGCTGCAAACGCGTGACTTTTACAGACTGGAGTAAAGTCAAATGACTAGAAATGTAAAAGGTAAAGAAATACAAGAAATGAGGTCGCTACCGCTTGTAAGTAAAAAAAGCAACTAGATGGGATGATGGTGCAATCAATAACGCTAGATATGATATACTGGAAATGAAAAGAAAGAAGAATACTATGCAAAGAGTGATTTTCTTGGTGTCAAGTGAGGATGTGATGTGTTTATGTTAAAAATGAGCAAGTGGGTACATGGGATTTAAATGAGAACAGATGGATAAAGAAGAATGAACAACCAGATTATTTGCAATTCGGTCAGTTTAAAGTATATGGTCCTTGTTCCTCTTTTTTATATGAAAGGCATTAATGGAAAGAAGAATTAATGTATGAGACAATTTCTGCGAGTGATATAACAAAATCAATTGATGCAGAGAACATAAAGCCCAATTGCCCGATACCGGCTAGGTATTGATGTACAAAGAACAAGCTAAGCAGAATATAATTAATACTATACATATGGATGTGGAGGAGGCGCACGAGCAATATGGTGGTCTGGACGCATGTAGAAATAGCACGACGGTTTATAATGGCAATGTTTTAAAATAGCACGGTCTATTGTCACTAAAGACAGAAGATATGTTTACAGATTAATGAAAATGCCTTGATGTAATAGGCAATAGGTGAAAGGAATAAAAAAGAAAGAAGAAAAGCGAGAAGAGGAAAGTTCAGTGGAGGAGAAAGAACCCACGTCGCGAGTATGTTGTTATTAACCTCAAGTCTAGAGAAAGGCAGAAAGAGCTTCGAAGCGAGGTGGGTTGGAAGGAGGGAGAAATCTAATCCCTGGCGCAGGAAAAAAAGGCGGCAAGGGGCTAAAGAAACAAAAAAAGTCTCTTTGTCAAATACGATGCTTACCCCCCCCCCAGAGGACAAAACGGCATGTTCAGGAAACCAAATATTAGTGATGATGGTCAGGGACGGGGGGATGTGCATTACCTGTGCTTTGTTTATTTCTATTTCTTGCGTCAAGGGCGAAAGAAGAAAAGTGAGCTGCGAGGACAGAGCAACGTGCTGTTTCTTGCGCAACAAGAAGGACATACATTGTGGAGAGAAAGCGCAAAGAGGAAACGCCCAAGGGCTGTAAAGGAGAAAGCAGATGCTGGACAAAAGATAAAAATGGCGGATGCCGAGTCTTTCTCCCCCCATGTCCTTTGAGCAAACGAGAGAATAAAGTATGTGTGGCAAGTTGTAAGAGCAAAAGGCACAAGTGAGCTGCACATAGCGGCAGACACAGCACAACAACCGTGCAGCAGCCGCGAAGCAAAGAAAGCTTTCTCTTCCCCAATTCAAGTATCTGGCAAACATATAAACACCTCGCACTCTCGTTTTAAGGACGCAGCATCAAAGAAAAGAGTTGGGCCACCTGATAAGGAAAAATTTTGAACAAAAGAGCGACGGCGACCATGCACAAGAGCTACCTATCCACACCGCAGATGTCACGTAATTGCTGCCTGTGGTGTTCGCCGAACAGCCTGCACAGGCTGCGGCGGCGGGGAGACTCTCGCCCTCATCAAGCGGTGCAAACTCCATTGTCGGATCCGTTTACCCACCATTTAATCTCGGCGCATAGATGAAGTTCAAGGCTGAAGGGGTGTGTGGCAGAGGGCTGGATTACCCTCCCCCGCCTCTTGTTGCATCCTTTTTTTTTCTTCCGAGCTTCCTGCTCTCCATGCAGCCGTCATAACCATGTTTGTGGTGTTTTACCCTTTTTGCTGCCTGAATGAACAGACTTCCTGCCTTGCTTGTACAGGACTGATGCGTCTTATGCCTGTCACAAAACGGATCACTACGGAAGAAGGAAATCCGCGGGATGTTTACTCTGTGCCCAATTTTAATTGACCTGACATGCTTCGTTTTGCATATCACTGTAACTGTGTGGGGTGGTGGTCATGGAATGGTGTAAAATGTAATAGAGACAAAAAGACAAACTAATGCTGGCGTGACAGGAAATGAAATTTGCATATTTTTGCACTGTTTTTGTATCGTCCGTCAACATGTCCACAAAAACTTTTTTGTTTGATTATTTCTTATCTGCTTGCTACTTGATAGCTAGCGTGCTTCCATGTGTTACCAGGTAACAAACAAATGTCGCAAGCAAAACATTTTCCACAGGAATTAGCTCTGCGCATGTACTATCACAACCAGGCAGACTATGTATCCCAAAGAACAGATCTTTTTTCTGCTTTCGTTTTGGATTCGACTATGCCCGAGGATAAAAAAGTGGATAACAAGAATCCTTTTTCTTTGCATGCCAGCTCATTTGCATTTGTTACAGATATGCAGCATTTATTTATTTCTGCCTGCCGTTTCTTTTTTATTTTCCTCACAACTTGCAAAAGAACGTTTACAAGGCTCATTTTGAAATCCACAGTGTTCATTTCAATTGCATCAATAAATGGATAAAGACAAATGCGGAGGGTTTACTTTAAAACAATACCTATTCCGAATGCACACTGGCCGCTTATCTCTGGGTTTAACCAAGAAAGTGCAAAGGAAAAGGGATTAATAGAAACTTGATATTAGAGTGTGAGAATTTCGGTTCCCTCTTTTCTTTCATGTCCATTCTTTTTTTCTTCCACACAGCCTGTATATGTGGTCAGGATATTTTCTGGCATTTGCATCAAGTACATCTGGATTTATTTTTTTTTTGCTTGTTCACATGTAGGACATATTAGATGAAGGGATTGGGACTTTATCCCACCTCTTCAGTACACGATGTGCAGTTCGCCACTGTGAGTTCTATATCCTTGCATATAATGCGTAGATCATCGACTGGTAAATCCGCTATGAGCCGCTCATTTATCCATGCTGACAACGCAGACCGTGATAGGCGGTTTCTGTTATCAGTCATTGACGACAGCAAGCATGCCAGCATATCCATTCAGCGCCTTTTTGTGTTGAAAAGAGGATACACTAGTCCTTGACAATAAAATATGTCTATTCTTTTGCTCTGCTCCACATATTGCTCTATTTCCATTGTTCTACTCGAGTGCTCTAACAACATGCTAAAAATACATCGATGGCCACATTACCAGTATTCATAGTATTGTCAACAAGCACTTTTTGGGAATTTTCTTGTATCGAGTATGGGGTTTTTTGCTACTTTCAATAGAAAAGACTGGGGGCTGGAACAACACAGGCAGGATATCAAAATAGCAGCATGACATATGTTGTGCAGGCGCATAGCCACCACTTCATACTCTTGTGAACACGCAGCATCTATTCAAGAAATTGTTTACTGGGAGAGAACCCTGTAATAAACCCGGCATAGGGCTTCGAATAAACAAGGGTGCTTTTATGGCGCAACCTTGGTTTGTGATTCTATTTCATTTTGGCATATAGCATCTCAAACCATTGATGTCGGGTATGGCATGCATATCGATTGACCTCGTTTGTATTGGAATGGTGCAGAAGAGGGAGGAGAAGCATAAAAGCATATACACAACTAAAAGGAACAAAGTAAAAAAACAAGCATCTCACGACATTGTAGTCGTTGCTCTTTTCTTGCAGCAGAGCCGTTATCAAGCAACAGCCAGGAACAACACATTAGAGAGAGAAAAAATATTATCAAAGGGAACCCAAACGTTCCGATGCTCATGCTGTTATATTTGCAAACCAGAAACAAAAAACGGCAAATGAAATTGCAATAATGCATCTTTTTCTACGCTAGTGGCCTTCGATGTCTGAGAGAAGAGGGACAACTGGGTCGGGAAGGTGGAAGTGTAGAGGCGCTGCATATGCATGCACAGAGCTGGGAGAAAAACCTCACCGATCATGTTTCCACTGTCAGAGGTGCAGAATAACAGCAGGTGCTCCGCTGGGAACAGCTGCCAAAATTGGAAATAATAGAAAAAGTGCTGCAAACTGTCTGCCACATGGTTGCTGTCACTGGTTGGTGCATTCGATCGGCTTCTTTGGCATCCGCGACCCCACGTATATCTCGTCAACTCCGTCTACTGCACTACCGCTAAGATTGGCATCGTTATCATTATTGTTATTGTTGATGTTGCTGCTGTTGTCGTTCCCAGAATCTGGATCTTTGGTGGATGTATCTGTGTTTTGGGCTGGTTTTGTTTCTACCATGTCCAGAGACCGCTCACGTGCAATAGTGGCCGATGCATGCGCCGCGCCTAGTGTGCCCAGCCAGGACTTGAGTCCTCGGTTGGCTGCGTTGTTTAGATCCGACAGCTCACGCACTTGCGCAACAGCTAGTGTGTCGCTTCCGCGCTCTTCCGCTTTCATATATACATCGTGCTCTGAACGGTTCACTGTGGATGCATCCCGGATGTCGCAATCAACTCCATAATCATCTTCGCTAATATTCCTGTTGTCGTTTTCAAAGTCTTCTTTGCCCTCGATATGACATTCCTTTTTGGGCGGATTTGATAATTGTTTATGCTGAGTGGGCTCGTCAACCGACAACGATTCCTCGTTAATGACAAAGGCAAGACTCATAGGACCGCACTTCTTTAACACCGGGCTATCTTTGCTGGTAACCTTGGGGAGTGTGCTATCGGCGCGTGTGCGTTTCCGTGGTGGCAAAGGCGAAGATTGCTGTGTTTCAGACAATCTAACAGGTGGATGCTCTCGGGTGTTTCGACGTAATGCATCGCAATTCGACCGGAGGCTGGTAATTTCACCCATTGCACGGCGTAATTTCGCTTCGACTTCAGCAGCCTCGCGCTCCAGCTCACCAGTACGCTGAACCTCATTAGCACGCAATATGTGCGCTGTGCGCAGCTCACGCTGAGCCTGACTGCAGTCAGCCAACGCCTGCTTCAAGCGAGCACGCAGCGTGAGTACTAGCGTCGTCTCGTCAGTAGAACCACCGCTCTTGTCAGCCACGAGCAGTCCAGATCCATCAGTCAATGCAGTGTGGCGCTGATCCATGGCGGCCCACAAAAGAGCCTGGCGCTGGCATTCAGCTTCGCCTAGCGCTGCTTCCAAGCGCTTCATCCGCGCCTCGCTGGTACCAGCGGCCGCAAGCTGAGTGAGACGCGCAACCTGCTGTTTCATTCGCGTTTGAGAACCCAGGACCCGTGTATAGGCGCGTTTCAATGCCGCATGGTCGTTTTCTAAGGCACGCTGCTGCGATTCTGCACGACGCCGCTGTGTATCAACCTCTCCAAGGATGCTAGTGGCCGTCTTCTGGGATGCAAGGTGAGATACTGGGTCAATTGCTGGACCGTTGTCCAGCTCGGCAAGTCGCGCCTCCGCCTGCGCAAGAGCCTCGCAGGTACTTTGGTGGGTCTCTTGCAGCTCTTGCAGAGCCTCCTCGCATGCCAACCAGCGACTACGCATCGGCTCCCACTCATTAACGCGCTCTTCCTCCATGCGCTGCATCTGTGACCGCAGCAATTCCAGCTCTGCCTGAACAGCGCTGTGCTGCACTTGCATTTCTTCTGCGTGTCGCTCGGCACGCAGTTGTGCTGCGACATCGCTAGCGACCTGTGTAGAGTTCGCATCAGCAATCCCATCATTCACCTTACATTGCGCCTTGTGGTCTGTCCACCGTTGGACCCACTTGTCACGCTGAGTTTGGAGTTCCTTTTGTATTCGGGATTTGTCCTCCTCAGCTTTTTCCATCTGTTGTCGTGCCTTTTCAGTTGCCAAAGCAGCTTCAGCCGCCCGACGTTGCATCGATGCGTGCTCTTGTTGTAGTATATGCTTCTCCGTCTCCATTTGCTCTCGTTCAACCAGGAGATCGTCCATGCGTTCCTGTGTTATCTGGAGTTGTGTCTGCAGAGGCTGCACATGCATCTTTATCCACTGTTGTTCGCGCAACGAGTTGTATGTTTGCTCGTCTACAGGCTCCTCATTATCGATATGCTTTCTGCGGTTTGCAGTGGCCATGCTTCGCCGTCTTCCATGCAAACGTGACTCCGGTTCTTTCTCTTCTGTCGGAAACATGTCCGGCCTCTTTAGGCTACCCTGAGCTTCGGCAAGCTCGTCACGCACACGCGTATAGTTGCTCTGTAGTTGCTGGTTAGTGTCAAGCAGCTCCTGGCCGACCGATGCAGCCAGAAATAAGTTTTTTTCCTTTTCCTTCAGTAAGAAGTATGCCTCCCGCAGCCGTTCCCTCAGCGCACTCTCGCCCAGGCTGCGCAACGCCGGGGAGCTGAATGCGGATGCGCCTTGGTTTCTAGCTGAGGGCGGCGTTTGTTGCTCATCTTCACGCTGAATAGCTCTTCCCGTGTATGTCTTTGTTGGCGTTTCGGGCTCCATGTAAAGCAGAGCGTTCTGGTGGTTTATGCTGCTGCAAATAGCGTCGCTTGGTTGCGGCAGCAGAAAAGCAAAGGTTCGCCAGGTCTTCCAAAAGAGCTTTACAAAGTAAGCAGCAAATATCTCAAAATACAATACTCCTGTCTCAATTGAAAAGGCAGCTCCAGCTGGAAGGGAAAAAAAAGAGGCAGTGGTGTATCGGCCAACTTTAGACGGGCACCTTTTTCCAATCCTTGCGATCGCTATCGGGTCAACATCTGATGCCATTTTGACGCCTCTCGGCACCAGTGTTGATTTTGGTTGCATCACTCAAGCACCACATTGTTATGCAGCCATTTGCCGGAATCGCCGCCGGCTTTCCGCGCTTGTCTCCACAGCTTTTCTGCAGGCCTATTGAGCCAATTGCTGTCTGAGCCGTTGAGCCGTTGAGCCGTTGAGCCGTTGAGCTGTTGAGCTATGCTCCATGCTTTTATGTTTGCTTCTTTCTTAGCCAATCACTGCGCACCATTTCAAATCCTAGCAAAGAATTATCATTGCATTTCGCAGCCTTTTTGCTTCATTTCTGATCGCGTAAAACTGCAAGCAACATTGGCACGTCGCGTTAACGCGACACAGCGCCATTCGCCTTTGCTGAATATTCCAGGCGAAAAGAAAGAACAAGGGACTCTCACCCACCCTCTTCTCCCTGAACAGCTCACAGCCAAGCAAACGCCCTCTTTCTGTTCCACGCGCGCGTCTATTCAGTCAAAGTGCGAGGCAAGTCTCATCCAATACAACGCCCTTCTTTCCACAGATAGAGCATGCTCTGAAACAGCTGCCGGTGTATAAAAGACAGAGCAAAGTCTCGTTAATTTATGCTCCATTGGGGCGTTTTTCTCTTTCCAACTGGCGCTTTCAGTTTTTTTCTTCACTATTTTTCAGCCGCAGCCAAAACACCTTCTCTTACTACTTTTCATTCTCCTATTATCTCACACCTAATAACTTTGCTAAACCATGCCTAGAATATCCAAGGCAAAGCATTCACATAAGAGGCCGTTCCTCCGAGTAGCACTCGTCAGCAAAACAGCCAAAGTTCCAAAGCGCGGATCACTATTTGCCGCCGGATACGACCTGTTCGCGTCGGAGCCCTTGGTCATCGAGGCACGCGGCCGCGGCGTGGCCAAAACTGGTATCAAGATCTGCATTCCCATGAACACTTACGCGCGCGTAGCCCCGCGGTCCGGATTGGCAGTCAAGCACGGAATAGACACAGCTGCCGGCGTTATCGATGCCGACTACACTGGCGAAGTGCTTGTTGCTTTGTTCAACCACGGCGAAAAGCCATTTGTCATTAATCCTGGCGACAGGATTGCGCAGCTGATTTTGGAGCGCATTTATACACCGGTTGTGGAAGAGATTGTATGTGAGGATGTCCCAGAGACAGAGAGAGGTTCTAATGGATTTGGATCCACCGGTACCTGCTAGCATGGGTCTATTGAAGACTAACTAAGCTTATTCCCTCGATTTCTCTTCGTTTTCCTTGCACCTTTGCATCGTAGTATTTTATAAACAGTTACTTTTCTGTCATGTTTTCTTGCCCTACATCCTATACTTTTCTTTTAAATTGTGTTTATTAACAATCTTTTTTGTAACATTGTGGTGGATGTACTTTATTTGCGTATTCTGCCATGAGTAGGCAATGTTGGTGCAATTAAGGACCTTTTGGTTCTTGGCTATAATAAACTTTGTGTGTTGGCTAACAGTTTTGTAAGCGATATATTTTCGGAAATAGCTTGCTTGCCTACGATGTCACACGATACGCAACTGGTCAAAAACGCGCAAGCACATTCTTTTGCTAGCTTCCATCGCCTTAACAGGGAGGGACTTTAAAACATGTGTTGCATGCATATCAATGAAACAAGGGAGGTTGTCAAAAACAACTAAATCCATTAACAATGCGTTCAGATTCTTTCCAAACAATTCTACGGAATGTTTATTGTCTGACGAGATATTCCCATTTGGCTATATATACAGGGGCATGCAACCGCCATCTCCATGGTTTCTTCGTAGACATCTGTTTGTACACTCACTGCTTGCTTTTCTTTTCTTTTTCCTTCTTTCTATAACTGGAAACTAACGTATTAAGGACATGACTCAGACTGTTGCAATCATCGGTGCCACTGGCCTTCAGGGCGGCAGTGTTTTGCGCGCATTGCATGCAACTGGAAGATACAAGCTCGTTGCTGTGACACGCAACACCTCAAGCGAATCTGCCAAGGAAGTCAAGACCAAGTATCCGGATGTTGAGCTGGTTGCTGCCAATATCGATGACACCGCATCCCTTGAGAGGGTATTTGAAGGCGCTGACTTTGTCTTTGGCATGACCCAATTCTTCCAGCCAGAGATTATTGACAAGATTGGGTCAGGAAACCTCGACGCCGAGTACACCCAGGGCAAGAATATCATTGATGCGGCTATTGCTGCTGGTGTCAAGAACATTGTTATGAGCACTCTTCCTTCAATGAAGGAAATCAGCGGTGGCAAGTACTCCAAGGTGCATCACTTTGAAGGGAAGCACAGGGTTGAGGAATACCTAAAATCCAAGACTGACAAGATTCGTGGAACAACCATCCATGTCGGCTTTTACATGGAAAACTACCTTCAATATTCGCAGATATCATCGGAAGACAAGACGACTGTTGAGTTTACATTCCCACTTTCACCAACAGCAAAGGTCCCTCTTGCTGAGGCTGGCAGAGACACTGGCGGGGTTGTCTCATATATCATTGCCAACTTTGATGATTTTGTTGGCAAAGCAACAGAGGTGAGCGGAGGGTTTTACCAGCCTCAGGAGATGGTAGATGCGTTTACCGAAGCTACAGGCAAGCCTGCACGTTATGTTCAGATTCCTTATACATATCTGGGCAGTGAGGATCTGGAACAGATGTTTAAGGGGGTTGAAGAGTTTGGGTTATTCGATAAAAGCCTAGGATTTTTGGAAACCAACAAGAAGATGGGCTATAAGCACACGACCCCTGTAGAGTTCTGGAAGAACTGTGGATGGACCGGACCATCTCAATAAACATCTTCATATCAATTTACTCATTTTTAACTTGAAAATGTTGTTTCTAATGACGCCATTTCAATAAAACACAATTTCAGTTGCAACATTCCAAACATAACATACTTGATTCTTTTATTTTGTTTCATAAACCATCAAACTTGCTTTTGGCTTATAAATCAAATAAGTGACCTTCAACAATATGTCAATTTATTGACAACCCCATGCGGACATACCAAGTTGTTCTTAATTTTGCTGAGTCAGCAACAAAAGATACCACATGAAACATGTAAAAGAAGAAATAATGTCATTTCTTTTGACAATATTCTCCAGAATCTTTCTAGTACACTTACACATTTAGCTTTCTTTGTTTTGAAATCCTTAAAACAATATACAGCAGCAAATGATCCAGACAGCAGCAATCATCGGTGCCACCGGTCTCCAGGGCGGCAGTGTTTTGCGCACACTGCACGCGACCGGAAAATACAAGCTTGTTGCTGTGACACGCGATGCTTCCAGCGAACCGGCAAAGAAGATCAAGGCCAAGTACCCAGACATCAAGTTGACCGAAGGAGATCTTAATCAGGTAGAGTCGCTAAAGAAAGCATTTGAAGGTGCGGATTTTGTTTTCGGAGTGACTACGCTTGTTCAGCCAGGCACGCATGATGGTGCTGTTGTCGACAGCGCATCCGCCGAGTACAATCAAGGAAAGAATATAACCGATGCGGCTATTGCTGCTGGTGTCAAAAGCATTATCATCAGCACCATATACTCACTGAATGAGCTCAGCAGAGGGAAATATTTGGAACCATCCTATTTTGAAGGCAAACTGAACACTGAAAAGTACCTTAAATCAAAGGCTGATGAAATTCGTGGCGCTTTTATTCATATCGGTTCATACATGGAGAACTTTGTGAGCTTTTCACGCATCTCGCCAGACGACAACGAGACTGTCGAGTTCCTATTCCCACTTCCACCGACTACTAAGCTTCCCCTAGTCGACGCCGCCACTGATACTGGTGGTGTTGTTGCTTATATGGTTGAACATTTCGATGACTTTGTCGGCAAATCAGTGGAAGTTAGTGGTGGATACTATGAGGCGCAGGATATGGCAGCCGCATTTACCGAGGCTACTGGGAGGCCTGCAAAATATGTACAACTTCCATATGAAGCCTTAAACAATAAGGAGATGGAGTTAATATTTAGGAGCTTTGACGAGGTTGGGTACTTTGGACACAAGACCGACTTTTTGGAGATCAACAAGAAGATGGACTACAAGCACACGACCCCTGTCGACTTCTGGAAGA